>JAPDSC010157272.1:0-47036 GCA_026290005.1 Latrodectus geometricus | reverse complement strand
TGTGTGTGTGTGTGTGTGTGTGTGTGTGTATGTATATATATGTATGTATGTATGTATAACAGTTAAAATATATATATTTTGTAATTATATTTATATTTGTAATTATAAGAAAAACATTGAAGAAAGCAACTAATTTAGCATGAACACTTTAACGTATAATTAATTTTATGAATAAAAATTAAATACAATCTAATTTCTTAAATTGTTAAGTTTTTTATACTCTATCTCAAGGGTCAATAATATTTTAATTAAAAAATGCAAATAAAATGTTTAGGATATGTTTGAAAAATTCTATTATGCCTCAATGGAAAGAGAGTTATGATGATGATAAGAATTGATGATAAGAATATAAATTTTAGTATTAATTACGTATCACTTTGAAGTATTTATTTATGTATCAGATATAAATATCTAAAATTATCAAACTTTCTAGAGTGGTGTAGAGTGTTACTGTGAATATCACATAGAAGATTTAACACGTTCGCTATTGTCTGCCGACCGCTCTTTAAACTCTTTAAAACATATAATAAGTCACTTGAAATGAGACGATAAGGAAGTATTTAGTTATGATTTGTTTTCTATAGAATATACTCTCTGGTGTACTCTGAAATTAATCATGACAAGATAGTATTTATCGATACTTAAGTAATTGGAATTCATAAATAGATAGAAATAGTTGTTAATGAGCCTGTAATATTTCAACCCTAACGATGAAAAATGGTTAAACTAAAAGTGTTCATTATCAACTAAAAATTGTTAATCTTAGCAAGCGGAATCACATTTATGAAGAAAAGAAATATTATTTTCCATACAATAAAGATAAAGGTACAGAATCAAGAAGCCTATTAAAACTCTAAATTTGTTTTATGGTTCTGGTTTTTGTATCATCTCAGATTTTAACAATTTTCAGGAATTTTAAAAATAAGTACTTTTGAATTCCTTTTGCAAAGTTTTTATGTGCATGTTTATTTTTCTATTAGAATTACAAATACTGCAAGATGTTCTGAATGCCTAATATTTTTTAATATTTAATATAATAAATGTAGTATTGAACTTGATAACTTGCTTTTTAATGAATTTAAAATTACGCTTACAAGACAAAATTTGAAATAAATAAATGTAAATAATTATCAATATATCAAATTATAGAGATTATTCATAAAATTTTAAAGAAAGGACTTTTTAAATATCATTAATTTTAAATACTTTTAAATTTTTGGCAGAGTGAATATCTTTTACAATATTTATTTAATAACAAATCATATACTTTAACACAAATACTTTAAAAGCATGTATTCACTTGCTTTAATAACTTTAAGGAAACTTAAATAAATTAGCAAACTAAGTGCAGTAATTATAGATATCACTTGGCAAGCAACTTAAAGATTCTTTGGAAGTAGTTTGAAATATTTGATATGTAAAGCACTGCAGGCATATAAAGATTATACTGTTGTGTCAATTAACTTAAATGAAGTTCCTCGTCATGAAAATTAAAGAGCAGTTTGCAACAAATTTCTATATAAGAGATAATGTATTATATATGGAAGTAAGATATACATATTTAAAACATTTTTTGCTCAATAAATTTTAACTAAATTGTCATGTAGGAGGTTAATAATAAATTAAAACTCTATTTTTTGTATTGAAAATTTACTTTAAATAATAATATATAGAGACACAACAATTGAAATATCAATATAAATTTAAATAACTCTCTTTAGTATGAATTTTGATAATTATTATTTAATTAAATTGATTAGTGTGGAAATGATGTTTTTTTGAAAAAACTTTCATCATAATGCCCTAAACATATCAATCCTATAAAAATTGTTTTTCTTTTCATTAAATCCGTTAAATTTCATATTTTTGAATTTTGATGTGGAGGAACAGAAACACTTACACAAAAATATGTTTAATCCAAGAAATCTAATGTTTCTTTTTTTTCTTTTCAAGATTAAATATGACTAATACGAAATACTATTAGAAATAAATTATTATTCATATATTATATGAGTTCAAATTATCCAGTCAAAATAAAATGCGTACTTTTTACTGTAATAATCAGGAAAATTACTGATTTTATTTTTGGTTTGATAGAAATAATTATTAATATTGTAATATGTAAAATTTTATTAATATTTACAGCCAAAAAAATTTATAATTCTGCATATCATTTCCTTAGACAATACTGTATGATAATTTTTGAAAGATTATTTTCAGGATATTTCAAATTATGCTGATGGACACCTTCAAAACACACGAACTACTGATTGATAATCAAAATTGCTCTTGCAAATGAATTAAAGAAAATCTAGATAAAATAGTAAATAAATTTGAAATTTATTAGTAAATAACTAAAAAAAAATTTCTATCAAATATAATTAGAAACTTTTATTGTTAATACTTTATTTCTTGAGAGAAAAAGGAAATATTTTTTATCCTTTATAAACTGCTAATAAATACTAATAATTAAATGCTTAATTTATTAAATATCAAAGACAAATATCTAAAAAAAGTTAATCACAAAAAAATCTGAAATTCCACTTCATTCATACTTAAGTTTATATTAACTATTCTATTTTGCAATGTTATTAAATAGTGTAACAAAAATGTTCTCAAATATTCTTTTAAATCCTCAATATTATTTACAGATAGTCTTAGTAATTTAATTTATTGAAATTTATTGCAAATTCTATAGAAATTGTAAGAAAAGAATTTTTACAAAAATAAAAAACTTTAAATACATTGTCAAAGTAAATAGGTGTTGCGTAAATCATTCAACTGTAGTAAAAAAAGAAATGTAGAAGCATACTAAAGCATGCCTCTTTCTACTTTTTCACTAAAATAAATTTGAGAAATCGTAAATTCAGCTTTTTTTAAGATTTATCAGCATGCAATATCATACTTTTCATGTTTAAAATGTAACGGAACTTTAGGAAGGTACATGATTTTGCTTCAAGGAAAAACAAAAATTTCATAAATATCAAATTTAATATATTGTAAAATTAGAAACATGAATTACAAAATATAGAAAAATATGGCAATGATGAATATTTCAATTGTTCAAAAAAATGCAAAAAAGGGAAAATAAAAAAATACCAAAAATATTTACTGAAATATTTTTAAATAAGAAAAAAATGTGAGTTTGTAATTTTTCTTTACAAATTTTCTGCTCATCTTAGGGTGATGATGGCATTTTTGAAAAATTTCTTTTGTACTGGAAAACCACCCTGAAACTATTATATTTATTTCAATATTCCAAAAAATTTTCTTCCTAGTTATACATATATACTATAATTAGAATACAAAAATATTAAGCTCCTGACCTTGTGAGCTAATATAAACAAAATCCATTGGAAAGCAATTTTCACAAGACCATGGTGAGAATAATTTTGAGCAGATTAAATTGATTTACTAAATTTTTAGGACACACTGGAAGAACTGGTTGCCTACAGTGTTTAGATTTTCTAGCCTGCATGTTTCATTATTTAGTTATGCTTTAAATGATGCCTTGAACAGGAGGTAACTTCTCCATACTGTTTTTATTGACTTAAATTACATTTGAAATGCAAGCCTGAGTCTTTTTCTCTTTCAATTGGTTCCGGTTTTAAAAAGGTGTTCTCTATCCGCTTTTATGAGAGCTCGGATGTCTCAAAAGCAGATACAAGAGTTAAGCAGTTGTAAGAGCCTTAGCTCCCGAAACAGTAGAATCTTTTACTCTTAGTGGAAGAATAGATGAAAATATATACCGACAGTTCTTGTATGAGTGGCTATTTTAATGCTGGTGATAGTAATTATTATAAAATGTTTGCTTTTATATATTCATAAGTTATTTTGCATTGATTGTGGCCTTTTACCAGGTCCTGTCACAACTTTGGCTACGTCGACACTCCCTTTTGCTAGTTGCATTATTGTATGAGTCGCTCAGGAACCATTGCAGTTAAGTCCAAAAAAACAAAACTTGAGAAAACTAATGTTTTTTCATACATTAAACTTCAAAATTCTTGATTTATTATTTTGATCAGAAAGATATAAACATTTTTAATTAAATGTAAACTCTGGAAAATAAGAAATACGAACAGGATGTGTAAATAAAAGCGTATGTATTTATTGATGAAAGAATCTCAAAAATGTATTGATTTATGTCTTTTGGCAGCTGAAACAAATGAGAAATTTTAGTAAAAACGTTAATATACAGTAACGTTAATATATATATATATATATATATATATATTACAGATGGGTGGGACCTGGGTTTGAATCCTGGCTCGGGCATGGACGTACTTTCCCTCTCTCATTCTTGTCTTTGTCCTTTTTTGTGTGTGTGTGAATGGTTGCCTACCCTATGAACGAGTACCTATGGCATGTGTGTACTGAGGTGCACCCCATATTGCAAATATAAAGAATCCAGAATCCTTACATAGTTTTCCTGATAAACATATTTCCAACTTTTCATAGTGCAAAAGAAATATTTACATAATACGCGAGGCTATTAAAATTTAGAAAGCTGTGCTCGTCTTTAAAAACTTAATTCAAAACAATTTTTGATTCAGTAAATATAAAAATCATTTTAAGTAATATGAATACTAGCAACAATATAATAATCAGCAATACATCAATAAATTAATATATTCTAGTATACAAAGATGTTTTGGTGCTAACTTAGTATCCCAGACACATCAACATTTTCGTTATAAAAATATGTCATTAAATGTTTCAATGTTTAATATTTTTTTTATTTCAAAATGTGAAGAAAAAACAGATCAAGTTATTTTTATCTTCATTGTAACAATTAAAATTTAAAAAAAGAAATCACATTCATTTTATATAACTTTTATTTTTTTTGCGTATTAAGTATAATATTGTTTGAATTGCCAGGAACATAAATTAATTCGTAGTCTACATTCTGTATCTTAAGCATTTTATATAAATAAATATGTCCCTTCAAGTGGTTGTACACGATTGTACACTTTATAAAATGCTTGCAAAGAAATTTTCGATCAACTATGGTATAGTTTCCTATCTATGAATAGTAAAACTTTCTGGCCAGACGATGCCGATAATATATCATGCTTTAAACTGACACTTCAAAGAAGTTGAGATCATAAAATGAGAAGGAGCATAATACAACATGAAAGGCTTTATGCATATTCATGTCGGTATCAAATAGAATAAATTTTCTTACTCGAGCTGGATCATTCTACATTACAATAGATCCTAGCAAGTAAACTTAAGTAGTTTTTGTATATTTCAGCAAACGTATTAATAACTGAATTTTTTTTAACATTTATTTGAATGCATCCATTACAAACTATATATTCCAATAAAAATAGAGAAATTCCAATTCATCTTGTATTCATATTTAATTAAATTAAAAATATTATTTTTCTATTGAAAACTTATCTATTAATTATTCCAAAAATTATTTTCAAGCTACATCGAAAATACAGATGCTTTTATTATTATTACAAATCAGAAATAAGATTGAAGAATAAGATAACTCAAAAACATTTTACTAATATTTACCTGTCAAAATTTTAGTTTTTCCCAAAATTTCCGTAAACATAATTCTTATTGAAAAAATTTAATTTATAAATTCTGTAAGCAAGTTATAAATATTTTATATGCATTTATATTTTGGGACGTTAAAAACATAAAAATAAATATGCTATTTTTGTAATGAAAAAAAGACAATAGGTGTATGAGTTTGTGATTTCACGTAAGGATTATTTAAAATAATATGTATGTGCACATAACTGCCATTTGTTATGAAATTATCAGATTTAAAATATAGTATCTTACTATTTAAGCAAGTATAAAGAAACTGGGATTTTTGTTATGAAATTGGGACAATCTGTTGAAATTAAATGAAGTAACATGAAATATTTATTACAATTTCTCCATTGATCCACAAATATTACCCTATAATTATATTATTTAGTGAATTCTTTTGTAAATCTCATCATATGCAGGGTAATCATAAAATTCTAGATCATTTAACAGATGTAATTTATTTTTGTAATTTATATTTCAATAATATACAGCATGTAAGAATGTTTGAACGAGATGTCCATCGATTTCGAAATAAGTTTCCTAACAGTTCAATATTAACTTGAAATATTTTTTCTTCATCGACACGATGGTCTTTTCTCATATTTTGGTTGTGCATTGTTCTAGGTGGGTTACATTTGCAATATTAGTTTTCTAGGCTTGTTCCTTGATAAATCTCCATGAAAAAAAATCCAATGAAATCAGGTCTGGAGATAGTGATGGACAAAGAAAAGTGGATACTCTTGCTATACATCTGTCTGGATACATCCGGTTGAGGTAAAAACACCAGTCCAAGAGAAATGTAGTAGTGCGCCATTTTGTTGGTAGATCATGGAATCAAGTATACTATCCTCATATAGCTGTGACTCCAGGAATAATTGTAACATATCGAGATAGATATCTGCTGAAATGCTGTTTTCTGGAAACATAAACGACGCAATAGCTCTTAAACATTTTGTTTGAAAAAACCCAGCCATGAATTATTTTTGGGTTTATTCCATTCTTATGGGGTAATAGCATTTGGATGTTCAGATGCCTAGATACGATGGATTTGATTGTTCACAGTTTAACGAATATGGAATGTCAATTCCTCTCTAAAATACTATCAACTAACGCTTCCTGTTCTGTACCTGGCAGGGATGGTAGCACATGATTTTCAGCTTAATGTAATCCTCAGAATCGAGTTTATTTAGAATTTGTACATAGTATCCTTTATCTAAAGAAGTGTGACTCAAAACTTTGCAGATAGACTATTGAAGTACACAAGTTCACATGTGAGGGGGCGAGTTGAGGAATCGGGATTATGTTCAATGGTTTTACAGATTTTCTTTTATGTTTTAGGTGACATCGATGTTTGATCTGTACAGTTCTTATTGAATCCATGCGTGAATGCTTCACCAGTTTTTGTATATTTCCTCGTGTTTTGAAAAGAAGCTGACTTCAAAATTTTCTACGGAACTATGGTCACTCTGAATTTCTCGAATATCTGATCACGTAAAGTGGCCGTTACAACCGCAATTCATACTTCAGTTTTTAGCGTGTCTTCGGAGTATTATTAAACTGTAAAATTCAATTCATTCATAAAAAATGGCTAGAACTTTATGATCATACTGTACTTGATCTTTAAGTTTTTCACCTAACTGACTATAAAATAACTATCACAGGCAAAAGTGGAAATTAGAAAAATACTGTAAAAACTATATATTTTTGATTTTAAATACTGAAATTATTTAATTTCTTTCACCAATATTCAACTATATATATTTGCATGAAGAATGGTTTTCAAATATATTAAACATAAGTATGAGAAAAACAATTTCAGTAAAATTTATACCTTTATATTAACACCGGTGAAATATTTATGATCCTATTTATTATTAGCATATTTCAAAGAGGCTAATTTAGTAGAAATTGCTAGTACACATTATTATATAAGTTCTAAATACTTTTTTAAGTGATTAAAAAATAATCCCAAATACTATTTTGAAATTAGTATTTTGCAATTTATTTAAAAGCTAAATTGCATATCTGTCAAAGTGAAATAGATGATTAAAATTATTTGATAGAGAGTAGTTTTAGTAATATGTTGAACAAAGCATAAGTAATATTAAAAAATACTGATATATAAAAAGAATTTCGAAATGAAATTAATGTTTACGAAATAGAAAATAGTATCTTATAATTAAATATACAGATTAAAAATGTAAACAAGATTTTATTATAGAAAATATTACACCACTAGCTATTCGTAGAATATTGGTGTATAAATGAATTTGAGATGATAAGTGAATAGATACATGAATTTATGTAATATTGATATGGTGAACAAATTTAAAAAGCAAATGTTTCTATGTAACAAATATTGCAAATTATTTACTACTTCTTGCCTTAGATGTATTTTTACGCCAAAATAAGTGTAATAATATCGGCTAATCTACTAAATAAATTATATTTTCTTTTTATTACAACCCTTTTCTGCAAAATAATACGTCAATTTCGTTTTAAATTTAAACACATAAAATTACGTAAAGTTCAGTTTTTATTTCTACGGGAAGTGTGATATTTTTTTTTTACTTTAAGTTATCATAAACTATTTAATTGGTATCATAAACTTTGTAATCTCAGATTTTGTTAATAATATTTTTTGAAGATAAATGAAATATTATTTAAAAATGTCACTTTTCAATCCTTCTAAAGTATTTGTTGCAAAAGTGTTGATAGATTTGACTATTTATTTGTTCATATTGTTTTGGATTATCACTTCAGAGCTTAGCATATTTTTAAGAAGTACGTTAATCAAATTCCTATTAAATGATATGACATGCGAGCGCTTTTATGTATTTCCATATTGCAAGTGAATTTCTCACTTAGCTTCTTTGTCCTCATATCAGCTCTATAATGTATCCTAAGTATTTATATTTCTTTTTTTTTTAAAAAAATCTAAACTTTGTCGTAATTTACTTTATTTTATTTTTTACACCATAATGAAGTTAAATTTTAGGAAAGTAATTATAGTATAAATTGGAATTTTATTAAAATATAATTTTCATACCATTACTATTATTCCAACATTATTCCCTCTATCATTTCTAATCTAAATAAAAATATATTACCAATAAAAAATGAATTAAGCAAATAATTTTTAACATTAGTTACATTAAACTGTTCACCTTTCATAGCATTTATTCAAAAAATATTAATGCTTTTTAAACCATGTATTTAACCTAAAAATACAGCCATTTCCTTCCATATTTAAATTGAAAAAAAAATTCTGCTAAACTAAATATTTTGTAATAGACATACTTAGTAAATAAAATACTCTTCTTCTCTTGAAACAAAGCATATACGCTTAAAACTTAGTAAATTTAGATTTAAATTATATCCATCATAGAGTTTGTATAAAAAATAATTTAATGACTGTGTTAAAAATATCCTTAAAATAAATTTCATGTAATTTACTGAAAATCTTTATTATTGCCCTAGGTAATGAAATGATTTACTTATATTAAACAAATATTTATAATAACTGGATGCATTCATCATTTCTGAAACATTAAATTGTTAATGATGATAAATGATAATGCATTCGTATAACCAATGAATATTTACGATTCATACTCATGAAAATATTTTATTCTACATGACAATATGTTCTAATATAATAATGTGTCCGCAAGTATATTTAAATGAATATTTTTATTTTTTGTTGTTATTGCGACAAACGTTTATGCTAGATTCTATATTACTGGTTATATTATCTTAATTTAATAAATAGTGAATCATAATGTTGCAGAAAAAGAGCAAAACTTAATCTATTTTTTAAAAAACCAAGGTGAAAACAATGCTTGTTTTTATCAAGCATGTGTATATGTTCTACAAATTTAAATGTGAAAAATTACCATAAAAGATTTTGCCTTGAAAGCTCATAACACGGTACTTTACTTTCCTTGTAATTAATTTTAAAGAGGATTATGTGATTATATCATTTTAATGACTACAAATTGCTTTAATTTCGCTTAAATGGTGAAACTCATTAAATCTAATTAGGTAAAACTCAAATATTTTATGCAAATTGATTTTAAACGGTTTTATGGTCCCAAATTATATATATATATATATTCAAATGAATTTAACACCTTTTGCAGCTGTGAAATAGACTGATTCTTCCCTCTGTGAATCCAGGAACTATGCACAAGCAACTAATTGTAATTGGGCATTAATGTAAGAATTGTAAACACGATCGGTGAAGGATAATGTAAATTCTCAAAATAAATTGGAATCACCTGGTGAGGGGGGCAGGTGCATTCGGAGAAATTCTTACCTCTTCACCTTTTCTGATTTGAATTGGTGGTGTGGCCGGATATATTATTAAGAATGTGACGTGAGATGAAGGTTCTAGAAGTTATTGGAGTGTCGTGTGTTGGGGGAGAGTTCATATATAAAAAGCAGGCCGGTTTGAAAGCAGGGGTTTGATACTACGCAAGCTTTGCCGAGAGACAGTTCTCGAGTAAGTCTCAGGGTGGACAAGTTTAAACGACCGAAAGAGAGTGAGTGTCTTTCAGCTTCTGAAGACATAGAACGTCTGATATCGAGCTTCCTGTATTTTTCGAAAAGGATCATTGACATCATTGAGTGATATTCTGAGACTGTTTCCAGGGTGAGGAATTCAAGAGTCTGTTTCCTACCTAGTACATGCAAGGAATTCCCCCCCCCTCGGACATAAAGTGCAGTAAAAGTTCCAGAATTAGGGGAATTCGTCAGTTTTCCTGGAGCCTACAGTTCATAAAAGTTCCTAGTAAATTATATTATAAATTTGTAAATAAATATTTTGTCGAGAGCATTAATTATTGTGAGACTGATTCTTCAGCTGAGCTTGCCTAGCTATAGTTCAGCCTTCCCAGACTGAGTACGCATCATTCCCTATACTTTATTCTAAGTTTTATGAAATAAACTATATTATTCTTATATTACTATAGTTTTATTGTTATGCTTTCATTCTGATTCATGTCATTTCCTTATCTTCTTATTATTTCTACTTTTCTTTAACTCATACTCAGAAGTAAGTCAAGGGGAATTGTATATTTAAAATTAAATGAGAAATAAAATATTTCATATGTGTGTGTGTGAAAATACTTCAGAGAATTCAAATTCATTGAGTACAAATTTCATTTGCTGACAGCTTTGTTTTAAATTTTTTCATTTAGCATCTAAATGTTAAATACAAAAACTAAATAACATATATTTTTTCTTAGTTTTCTTTGTTGAAAGTATTTAGAATCTTTAATTCATTACTTTCAATTGAGTTTTAAATTTAGCTTCTAAATAATGAGCTCATAAAATAATATTTTTTATGAAAGTTGTTCAAATGTTTTAAGACTATTAAATCTCGAATATTAGTTCTGTTTATAATTTAGGTAATTTAGTTTTCATTTTGAAAGCTGTTTGCTGAAAAGTATTAAAAATTAGGTTAGTAGAAAATTTCAGAAATTGTTTAGTGGAAACAAACAAACTGGAATTGTGGAAACTGGAATTGTGGTATTACATGATAAGATTTCTACATTCCAGTAAAATCTTATTTCATTAGAATTTTTTTTAACTCATTTATTAAGAATTTAATATGTGCTTTTCAGATTTAAAACACTTAAGTAATGTAATATATGCTGAATTATTTGTTTTAAATGATTCAAATAAACAAAAGAAGCAATAACTTTCATTTTTTCATATTTCATTCTTTTAAAATTTTAAAAGACGTTAATAAGTTTAAAACATCCAAAAAAAAATAATAAATGAGTGATCAAGACAAATATGGAACTATTCCTTCATAAGATATGACAGTAAACCTCTTGAAAAATAACATAAATGGATATAAATCATACCTTCAAGAAACACTCTAAAATATTCTCAGGTATTCAAAAAATGAAGTTTTTGAGCATTTTTTTAACTTATCATTCTTAACAAAAACCAACTTAGGAATATAATCAAAATTCACATGCTTTTATAAATTATATTTTGCAAAGTTTTATAAAGAACAATTTTTTTAGAAAATCTCTAATAAAAATTTGTTCTAATATTTTATGTATTTGTGAGAAAATATCTAATACAAATATTTATCCTTTCACAATAAAAAACATAAAGAACAAACAAAATTAAGATGGAAATAAATTACTTACCTTCTGTATAAGATAAAAGACCATGTATACTGTAACAACTCGAAGTGCTTTTATTACTTTTACAAAAAATAAGCTTGAATTTCAGGAAATGAAAAATAAATTTATAAGCCTTAAGACATTTATAAGCAAGTTTCATATTTGTCTCGAATTAACTAAACATTTGATTTATAATAATTTCTCATTATGTCAATTCTGTAAATCATTCCTCAAATCAAATTGAATGATTCTATAAATTACTTCTGTCGTGCCATTAATGATACAAATTGAGAAACTCGATATACTTCTGCTATTGGCACTGGGGATACATAAAGTAGGAAGCACATGAAGCTTATTTCCTCTTTGTCGTTTCACTTAGGTACTGCCATGGGAGTTATTTCGAAGTTAATTCTGGAAACAAAAGATAATAGTTTCTATTTCCAAAATTAATGTTAAAAATAGAGGTATCATTTGAGTGTTTCACGTTAGATCAACCTTAAGATAAATCTTTGTTTTAATGGACAGAGTAAAAATATAATAAAACAACTTCAGATCTACAAAATATTCTAAAAATATATTTTTAATTCTGTCTAATAAATAATTTATTTTCAATAGTTTTGAAGCATATGCTTATGAAACATAATATTTCAGGATTATTAAACAAATTACCATTTTAAAAAATGTTAGTTTAATTTAATTAATAAAATTTTAATATAAAGGAACATCTTTATTGTTGGGAATAAATTTTACTAAACATTACAGCAGAATTTTTGGTACAATAACATTATAAACATATGACATGTGACTATATTAACATTATATGCGTGCAATAGTCGTCATAACGGGAAAGAAAAAAATCCTAACTATAGTTCTAAATACTCCGTTTGAAATATGTATTGCCTTAAAAGATTTTTGTATTTAAAAATCATTAAAATAGTAAACATTTTATTTGTATGTTATAAAGTAAGTAATTATAATTCATTGAGAAAATTTATTTAAGCGCCAATATTTTTTCTTCGCGGAAACTGCTTAGCAATTGCTTCAATGCTAATCAATTTGAAGTTTGAGAAAAACAGTCGAATTCATTCTTTTTATTTTTTCTATACAGGAATTCGGCCAAATATCATATGGTAAATATTGTTTTGTTTTATATGTTGAAATTATGTTGTTACGGTTTTTTTTTCTTTCTTTTGGGGGGCAACCCTTATAGATGCTCTACCATCTGCCTATAAATGACGATTTCTGGATCCGCAAAATTGAAATTGTGATTCACTTTGAAATGAAAAAAACCTACTCCTTTTAGTTTGTCCGTTTTGTAAACACTGCAATAATTGGAATAGGTGACTGAAATTACGTTCATACTTTTTTATCCATGTTAGTAGACATTCTGTGCTTCTATTTAGAACAGTCAACAAGAATGTATCTTTTGCATCGTGACAAATTCCGCCAAAAACACATTGTGGCGGGAAAATTTTCCCAGCGTTATTTTTCCTCTTCGTGAATAAACATTCGTTTACTTTCCCAGATTTGATCTAATCCTGTTATCTATCTCCGTTCCAAGCTCAAGACATCATTAGAACAAATTTCTCAAAGAAAATTGCTACAATCAATGGCAGTAGTGTGCGTCATCAGAACTTCTTTTTCACAAAGTTCGATGAATATCTATTTTCTGGATGATAAATAAATATATCTTATGCGTTTTGTGAAGGGAAGAGAGGAATTCTCTAATCAGTGGATCTTCCTGATTTCGATTTATTTCTTGCACATGTGACATTGCCACCTTTTCATTTTGTAGGGATAATTCCACATCAATGAAAATACGCTTTTGAATCTACTTCGTTATTTGGGAGATTGAAAAGAAGCATCCTTACAGAAGCACATACGATGCTGAGCAATTTAAAACACCTTAATAGCCTAATGTTACAGTGAAGATAATGTAACTCAAAGCATGGAAAATTTTAATAAAATATTTATTAATATCAATATAAGGTAAGTAATATATTATAATGTGGATAATTAGTACGTGTATGAAAGGATTATATATTTAATAATTATTTTTAAATTGAAATCAACAAGACATTCTTTTTTATAAAGTTGAAAGATAGTATAAAAATTTTAAATGTGAAACCATCTAAATATAAATATATAATTTTAATCTTTTAAATAATAAATCATTTCCTATTAATAAGAATAATGCTTACAAATTATCAATTATTTTCTGAAAAAGAAATACACCTTAGATTAAATATCTAAATAACTCGAAACATTGACATAGATTTTTAGTTTAATTCTTATATTATCTTGTTGATGATTTCATTTAATATAATAAACTGTAAAAAATCTTTATATATCTTATATTCTCATCTAACACACATTTTTGTTTCAAAATAAGGAAGGATTCATACAGACATTACATCTTTACTTATTTTGTATTATTAATATAACTTTAAGTGAATTAAAAAATTCAAAATTAATTTCAATTTTGTTCTGAACTACATAAGACAGAAATTAAATAATAAAAATAATTTCGGAAAAGAATCATTAAAATATGACTATAAATAAATAAATTCAACAAATTATAGAACATATTTTAAATTTTTAAAAATGTAATTCATTTTTGACCATCATTTATCATAATATACAAACAATTAAAATTTCTATTTTAGAATTTGTATATATTTTCCAAAGTTTATAACATAAATACTTGTTTAAAAGTTAATTTTTAAGTGATTTCAGAATAACTAGTTTATAATAGAAAGAAATAATTAAATTTTATTTTTTGAAAAAAAATGCATATGAATAATCTATACGATTATTTAATATGAGTGCAAATGTAATTTCTGAGTAATAATAGGAAAGCAATTATCATCTTGTCTAATTCATATGGTTACATTTTGCAATCGTGCATTTTTGGATTTGGAGCTGCCACCTCTTCACAGCAACAGAACATTAGACCAAATGGTCATTAAGCATGAGTATGTTTTCTTGGTATTGTTATGGATATGTAATTTACAGAACCACAGATTTCTTGTTACGAAAATGATTATTTATGCTACCGGAGTATTTTTTTGCATATAAAATCTAAGATGTCTTTAGATTTAGTCAACTACAGCTTTTCACTAACATTTATTGCCTCGTAATTTTTCACATTGGTACAGTGGCAAATAACTTTTGTAGTGGTGAAGCTCAAATTCAGCCCAGACCATATCACTGAAAAAATGATATACATTATAGACATTTTAACGCGCACTGGCTCTCTTAGCATGATGGTTTTCAATAATATTTGATATGAAACCTATTAATTTCCACTCATGGATATAGTGACTTTCTATACTACTTTTGAAAAAAAAGAAATACTAAACGAAGCATTTCCACTTATAAAAAGTAATTTGATTATTATTTCACGAAACTTTTGGTATATGAAATATTCAAATGATTAAACATTTAAATATATGATTAGAAAAAAGACTGGTTACAACATGTACTCTAATTGCGGATATCGCTTGTAATAAAACGGGTCTATATTTCTGCAGCTTTAACTTTTTTCTCATTTTCATTAAAATATAATGAAAACAAATTGCTTTGAGATATAATGACTAATGTCAAAAATTTTGTTTCCATGACCCCAGAGACAACTAGACAAATTTTATTTGGGATTTGTCATCAATAGTCACAGTATCAGAATGAATAGTGTTTAATGTGAAAACATATTAGGTCGTTATATGGAATGTTTGTGTATGGTTATGCCTAAATGTGAACAACAATACTTGCTGTAAACAACATGAAGACTTAGGAATACCAAAGTTTGAAAATACCAAACAACATGGGATGATTGTCAATAAATTTCAAATTGTACTTTGATAATTGTCAATAATCCAAAGATATGCAAACTTTGGTTCTTTTATTATATAAAGTTCTTAGCTGACTTGAGAATACATTGTTATACATTCTGAAGACATCTACCTTTAATCATACAACATTAGTGTCGACGCCTGAAGTAATGATATATCTGATCATTATAGCTTTAATAAAACTTGTATTGCCTTGTGTTTAGTTATGAGCCTAGTTTTCATGAATCAGATGATCATCACATTCAAATATGAATGCTCTATGATGATGCAGATGCTACTACCAGTGACAAAATATTAGCTCTAATCTTTCTGCTTCCAAACTTAAACGTGTAAAGAAGATATGTTGAATGAATGTTACGGTCTTTCACATTATACTTCATGACACGTCATCGTTAGGTTAGTATTTAACAAAATAATTGTTGTGGTTAAACTCGGCATTAATATGAGTAACACCGAGCTAACCCAAGTTCGTAGAAATAGTGGAGATTAAATGAGAACATATGAGAATGACACAATTTAAATAATAATAATAATAATGTAATTTTATTGTACTACTATTTACATTTAAATATTTACAGTTTATATTTAAAGATTAAATGTCTTATCAACATATAAAATCATATTTATAAAACATTGTGCGGCCAGTGGGTCCTGAAGAAGAGATTAAAATGACTCACCCCCTTTGTGTAGCGAATTTCCCTTTGTTGTTCTGAACCTTTGCTTTCCTTTTGTTAGACTCTTCTTTTGGTTGGGTCTGTGCTTCACTACTCAATTCAGCTTTATCTGTGAATCTCTGAATATCTGTATGTCTGGATATCTGCATATCTCCAAGTCGGAATACTGGATGCTGAAAATCTGCATGCTGGAATGATGTTCGGAATCTGCGTCCTCGCTGTTGTCGTCCTTTCACATCATATCATCATCTGTGAATTCTGAAATCTGCATTCTCGATTCCGAAATCTGAAATCTCCTTAACTTTTATTGCCCTCATCTCTCCTCCCATTTTCTTCTATTGGATATTTTCTTGTATCTCATCGGTGTTAGGCTTCCAGGGAATGGTCAGAAATCTCCCCTCCAAAACCCTTGATTGGCCACACACAAACAAAAAGGAGAATATTTTAATTTCATATGGACCACCCATACATCCCAAGGGGAAAAGGACCCTGGGATGGAAAACTGCAATAAACTTTAAGTGCAGTTTTCGGGTGCCACTTTGTAATATAGTTTTATTTCTTTATTACCCTTGTCTCTTTATATTACAATTTTTATGTTTCCTTTCTTTTATATTTTACAAAACTACTGCCGAGAGGAATTGTTACAGAATTTATTTACAGTAACATCTGTTTCCTCTGCGGCTCCTTTTATGTCGTTTGCACTACGACAATAATAATTAGTCTCTTTTGGATTTCGCATTTATGGACTGTCAGTGTGTAATTAACTTTTTACGGCCATTTTCAACTAATCAAAAAGGTCATGGATAGGGTAGGTAATTATATTAAAAGATTCCAAAATTGTACTGATGTAGAATAGTAATTGATGAATGTGAGTGACATATATTATGTGGTGATATGAGGAATTTTAATCAGTTTTTATTTATAAGCTTTAAAGAATGCGTCGCTGAAGTAAAGTTTAACCAACTATTGATTTTAGCATTCAATGGGTAGTTGTTCACCAAGGATTAATCCTATATTTTGAAACAGTTAACCATTTTGTTACCTACATATGAGCTGAAACGCGTGTAACATAAATGAAATTAGTCTCGTTTTTCAAGATGTTTTCCTTTCCTTTTTAATATTGTGTCTATGCTATGCATGTTGAGCATATCATAAGAAAAATAAAAAAAATTGATTTAAAGCAAATAAATTTCTTAAATATAGAAATAGAGTAAGCATTTTCTAGTCAATGACATTTACATAGAAATTATATCTGTAGAAGTAGATATTAATATAATTTTATGCTTTTAAAATTTTTATGTTATAATTAATGGTTACATTAATGAATGTCATTTGCATTTACTTCTAATTCTAAATCCTTGACTCGCAATAAAAAGGATATCAAGAGTAAATATCAGCATGAGTAATTTATATACTGTAAGAATACTGTAAGATAATAGCTTAATAGAAAATACTGTAAGATAATAGCTTAATTAATTTATTCCCACTTTCATGGATAAATGGCATGAAATTAAGCAGCTTATAAGGTTGACAAATTAAACTTTTTCATTACATTTTATTGTTAGATATATTTACAGGGACCTGACTCTGAACTGCTAGTATTCATTTAAATATTATCATAGGAAATAAGCACTTATATCCTTTTTAAAATATTTTATATGCTATATTTTGTCTGAAGATCATGAATATTTTATAAGAGTTCATTGAATTTATTTTGAGATCTTTTTAGTCACGACTAGAAAGAATGTAATGACTAGCGTGTCTTTTTTTTCCGACTAAATTTAATATCAAAGAGAAATGCTGCGATTTAATCATTATGTCACTTGATTGGCAGTAAATCCTTTAACCATTAACAAAATGTATTTTGTTCCATTTGACGTTTTTGTATTTTTATATAATTTCAAGAAATATTATACAATGATATTGATTAGGAGAATGGTCTAAATGTTTTCAGCAATAGATCTTTAAATTTATATTAATGGATTTAAATATCTCAGTGATTGTTGATAAGTTACTTACATTTTATGATTTACGTAGACAATTTATTTCACTCTTACACATTATGCTTTTACTTATTTGAGTAGAAACATAATTTATCTTGAGTATATGTAAAACAATTATTATATAAATTCGGAATTTATAACATAACATTTTGTAGTGTGCTATGTTCTCGAATCTTAACAATGAATTTCATAACTGACTTAGTACAAAAAAACGTCCATATAAAATACTTATGCTACACTTCTTATTTAAACAGATTATACCTTCTTTCATATTCTAAAGCATCAAACTTAACGTTTTTTTTATATTTGGAATTTAAAAAAATTCCATCTCAAGAGTCTAATTCACCATTTTGTCAAAATGATATAATATCATGAAATGGTTAACAGGGTTTAATAATTTAACAGACTCCAAAATTGTTTAATGGAATCACAGTGTTATAAAAATTATCATTTGAATATTTATGCAATTTTTCCCTTCAAAAACTATCAGTTATATCTTAGAATCTATTCAAACCCAATTTCTAAATAAAATTTCAATAATGCTACAGTTAAAATACGACAGCAAATATTAATATCTAGTCATAACTTATAAAAAAGTTTTTTGTTTATTATTAAATTAATTTCATTACTTAACCATATATAAATTTTTAATAATGTGATTTTGACTTGTAATTAATAATATTCTATATTTTAAGCTCAGAATAAACAATGATTTTCAATTCTAATTGAAAAAACTACATTGTTTTAATTATTCTGTGTCTCTTTAAAATAGGAGAATTTAAACTTTAAAATAACATATTTTCTTAATTACAATAGTTATTTAATATCTTTGTGTACAATATTTATTTTCCTTTCATAATTTCCTTTTTTAATTTTATGAAAAGTAAAATAGAAATATCATAATCAAAAATTATCATTTTTATGTAATTTTAAACCTAATTATTTATATGATATGTGATAACTATTTTCCTAACATGGAAATAGTATTTGTATGAAAATCAATACAGATATGATTGCATCGATATAAAAGAAATTTTAGATATTTTGGAATATAAATTCGATAATTTCTTTTTTCATGACTGAAAGTTGATACATTTTTAGTTTTAAAATATCTCCTTATTCATATTCAAAGAAAATATTTATTATATTTTTAAATATTAATAATAACCTAAGATGTTCCTCATTCTAAAATACAGTTTTGATACTTACTAATTCAAAAATTAACTTTGACGTTTTAATCAATTATTATTTTAAATTTCAAATAGATATAATGTTTTATAGATCACTAGTTTGATTGAAAATAATTAAAATTGTAAATATTTTTGCAATGTAATTGATATTCTTTTTGAATCATTCAATACACACATTATTATATACCCTTAAATTAACTACAGAAAAATATGATCTATATTATGAGCTCAAAATAATAACGAATATGAATAAAGTGCTTTCAATTTTAAAATATTCAGAATTTTAATGATTTTTTTTATGAAAATCTTGTTAAACAATTTATTGATAAATGCACTTTTATTCTAAAAAATCTTTTTAAAAATTCATCATTAAAAAGGAACATACAAAATATTTTGCATAAAAGCGTGATCTTATTATACAATATTTTATTATGTAATTTTTTAATAAAAGAATCATTTTATCCATATGTTTAAAATAAAACATTAAAAAATAGAATCACAAAATCAATTATTTTAAATATATTATATTATTTTATTTCCGAATTTAATTTTACAATTTTGCAGAATTTAAACAATTTTAAATAAACCTTTGATTGGGAATTATTTTTGTCCTGTATACTGGATACAGTTTGCATTAAAAAAAGACAGATTTAAATTGTTTAAATTTTACATAATTTTAAATTTAAAGTAGAAATGAAAAATCTTAGATTCTTTCTTATGTCAAAAATTTGAAAACTGAATGCTCATCTTATAAATTAGATATAACACTTATGTATACATAATAAATACCCAGCTTTTCACATTTGTATTTTGAAAGATAGATGACGATTCTGCCAATAACATACTACCTTCCTATAAATTAAGAATAAATTTTGTCAAAAAAATTATTTTGGAAACAAATCAATTAACAGGAAAGTACTAACTACAACTAAAAAAATACTTCTTAATAATTAATAACTACCTTTGTGCTTTCATCCTTACATGCATCTGAAAACTTCTCATCATCATGAAATTTTCAGAGTATGAAAAATATTTTACATAGAATATGTTTGGAGTAAACACTACTTATATGGGAGATAAAAATTGTAATGGTTTATTTCTTACGAATTTTTTCTTAGGGAATGTTTGTTTTTTCTTGCCTTGGTTTTGAAGATTTGAATTTCAATTAAATTACTTAGAATATTATGGATTATTTTTCCTTATACTAATGTATGAGTTTCATTTCTTTAGTGAATAAATTCTCCATGTACGTTTATCTTGAATATTTGCATATGCAACGTAATGGCATTTAACGAGTGCATTAAATAATGTTGTGCAAAGAAATAAATCATAATAAAAATTACAAATAACAAAAAAAAAATGTAAAAAAATGATTTTTAAATTTCTAGCTTATATTATAACTTATAAGTTTCAATCTCTCCATTCTTATTCTTAGAAATGTTTTTAATAATATGATATACAGCACAAAACATTTCAGAACACTTGTAACTATTTAAAAACATATTAAGTAAAAGAAAAAAATGATCTGGAATAACTATTTAAATTCATCATAGAGAGTAAGATTCAGCTACATACTAAATAAATGGAAGAATTTTTAGTGAATGGTTGATTAGTGCCTTCTCGTTTAAAATAAAATTGTAACTTTAATAATTAATAGTAAGTAATGATTGATAATAATGTACATAAGTGTATTATATTTTACATAAGACTTCTTTATGGCTACTGAAATTTTACCAATGAAATTTTTGCATTAACAGTAACAATTGAATTTAATGTGTTTAGAATTATTTATTTTACATCCGATTAAGATCTGATTTCTTCAAGTTTCTCTATAAAAGACTAATTATTAAACTTTGTGTTTAATCAATCAATGTTCAATTGTAAAGTTGTTATTGTTATTTGGCAACGCCAAGCCCGCCCGTCAGAGAGACTAGGTGAATAAAGTCAGAGTCTTCCGTTTTTTTTTTTTTTTTTTAATAGAGCACCCTCACACGAAGGTGGAAGTACGCCTTTTGGCTCATAGATGGCAGCACCACCAGAACCTTCCAATTTAGAGCCAGCGAAGACACAAAGCGCAAAGCCTGGCTCCAACCACCCCCTGAGGTATTAATTTGTAATGGGGATATGGAGGACATTGCGACCCGACAGATTTAACGTGCCCCAATCACGATTAGTGAACACAACGGATCTTCGGCTAAGCCGGGATTCGAACTCACCATCGTTTGGTAACAAGAGGGATGCCCTAACCAACCAGGCCACTGCGGCCCTCTATTGCAAAGTAAACCTATTTATAGAGATTAAATTTACAATTTTCCTCTTCTCTCGATTTTTTTTTAAATTTATGCTAGATTCTACATGTACCATCTCCAACTGTATAGTTATAATAGTAATTAATATATAATAATCATTTATATTATATTACAATCATTGAACCAAAGCCTACATAAAATACATTCATTTTAGGAATTGGTGTCTAATGAATGAATTTGAAATAATTTTGTTATTTGCTCTAAATAAACTTGTTTTACTTTAAATCAAAAGATTTATTTTAAAGAAATATCAAATGTTTAGACAAGAAATGTCTAAGATTTTTGTAATTGTATTAATAGTTATTAACTCTCATTATACAAAATACAATGAGAGTTAATAACTCTCATTGTATTTTGTGTGATAACATTAAGGACTTATCTTTTCTTACAAACTACATTATCTTTGTCATATATTTGATAAATTTAACTATTACAAATACTGAAATTTTTGGAATATAATATAATCATAATATAGAAACGACATATTTTATTCTAATAAATTTGGGAAAAGATTTGCACAATTAATTAATTGTAATTTTAATCAATTTGATTAAACGTAAATTTTACCAAAATTGGGAGAAAGCAGTTGATATTCTCTCGGATTATAAAAATAAATCTCAAAATTTTGAACAACATAACCATAGTTCTAAATGTTAAATTTTTTCAATAGTTACTGAGAACTAAATGTTAGTTAATTGCAATGATCTTCTGCTTAATGAAACTACCAGAAAAATAAACCTTTAAGGCATATCCGTTGCGCTGTCATCTTCAGATTAAATTGAACGTCGGAATCTGAGGATTGCAGTTCTCATCTTAGCAAAGTTGATGTTTATTATAATTCCAAGTTCTGGTTTACCGGAACAGAAACAATTTGCACTTGAAATGAAAGATTTTACTCTGGAAATTGGAGTATTCAAATATTTATCCTGAAAGTCGATTTCAGAAATATAAGGTAAACTCTTGGGTTTTTTATGTTTCAAAATGAAAGAATAATATGCTTTTCTTTTATTTCTTGCTTAAAAACAACTTAAAATTAATATGCGTAATCGAAATTTAACATATTGATTCCAAAAATGTCATATTTGGTGGAAAGTGAAGCGCATGTAATACTTTTTCTGAAATTTTATCACAACTTTTTTCATATTTCGTATAAAGAATAATTTTCCAAAAATCTAGAAATTTTTCTAAAAATTTTTATTTTCCAATATGAGTTTTGGAAATATATTTTGATATCATCTTCTTTAAATGTTTCAATTATATCCATTTTTGAAAAGTTAATCAGAGCAAATTATAAAATTAAAAAATATTAAGCTAATATTATTTTTATTGTGAAATAATTGAATTTAATTAACTTTTTTCTAAAAGTTAGTACAACATTAATGTATACTACATATATGTGTTGTATATATAGAACATTTTAAAGATATTTAATGCGGAAAGTTGAGGCAGCTACCTAAAGGAAATTAAATTAATTTCGTTTAATAAGAATGTGTGTAATATCATGCTATGAAATAACAATCGGACCAGTAGAACATCAGGGAAAGCATTTAGTTGGATTAAATCATAAAATATGTAATGGATTTTCGCATAACATAAATCATTACACACACAGGGAAATCCTTGGCATTAGTTTTTAACACGATGTTGTTCAAGGAAATAAGATGCTAATAAACGTATGAATAGAAAATGATTTCTGTGTAGACATTTATTTAAGCATTTTTATTGAGATTTGGTTTAAAAAAATTGCATTAATTTTTCAGGAATGACGTGGACTCTGTAAAGTACTGAATAATTTTTTAGAGGGAACTATAAATAGCTAAGCTTGATTGAGCTGTTGGGCTATCGTTGTGAATGAGCCATCTGCTTTTAAGAGATGTTTTTTGAAAACAAAATGTACCAGGGATATTTGTAGCAACACAAGAGCAAATGTTACCTATATGATTATTCCCTTCGTATAAATTTTGTCGAATACTATTTTGAACAGGTTTCAAAAAATGGTACTTTCCATGCAAAGATTTTAATCAAAAATGGAGTTATTCTTTCTTGGTCAGATATAATTCTTACTTTTAGTTACACGATAAATCAAATGACACTAAAATACATGATTAAAAAGCAAAACTATTTTGAGTTTATTTTTGAACAGACATTAAGAACAATAACATAGCAATGAACCACATATCCTACCTATTACATTTTAATAACCTTAATAACTTAGTTCCTTAATAGAAACTGTTTCATCAAAATTCCTGTCCAATGTTTCTCCAGCTCATTGCATAAAAATGTGGTCCAACTCAATAAAGTCGACAGGAACGTCATATGTCTCTTTTCAAAAACACTGAATAAGATAGTAAGGCCGGTTCATTGTATACTAATAGGTCAATAATTGATAGTCAGTTGTTAATGGAATTACCCTGGGAGTCATACGTGCTTGTATATGCCTCAGTAAAAAATAATAGAGGCTCTTAATGTCATATTGCGATACATTCAGCCAGGTATTCACCAAATATTGATCCAGATCTTGGATACATTGGGATGCTTAGCCGATACGATGACCCAGATATGTTCGAATTTTGGAAGATATGTTGACCTTGTTAACTAAGGACCAACAACTTGAAGGCAGTTCTGAAATAGTTGACTAGCATTATCCTGTTGGAAACTGCTTCCTGATTACTTGCAATTCAGGGTAATACAAACAGCCTACCATTTCAGCTGTAACAGTAGCAACATATGATTGAACTGTGAAAGATGTATGGAAGAAGAAAAGAGATGTTTTCGTATAAGATAGCTCTCCAAACCATCACACTAAGGATTAAGACTACCTTTTTGAAACGACGGCTGATTGAAATTGCTGGCCTCAGCCAGTCCAGACAAGAATTCAAATGTCACCTTTAAAAGTAAAGTAGGATTCATCACTGATTTATCGTCTCAGTCAAAAGGTTTTACTTCAGTTCTCTACGTCTATATGAGTAAGTTATACATAATGTACAATATATACAGACTTTAAAGTAAGTATTACGATAATGCACATAGTAAAAATTACCCCATTTTTAAAATTAATACAGTCATACTATCTGCATTTTTATATTTTTTTAAACATTGATAAGAATGTCGAATAAAATAGTTACCTAAGCTTGAAAAATAATATGATAGGCATTTAGTAAAATTATTTAAACTGTTTAATTAAAAAATGTTACTTAAAATGGTGAAATTTTACAGGTTTTTATTTTTAAATAGTAAATTTATGTTAAAATTTTTAAAAATATAGGATACTAAGAAAAATCCAAACACATTATCAAGTGCTAAAATGACAGTAGGACAGCATGAAATTAATATGATCAAAACTGAAGCATTTTTATGGCACTAAGTATTCAGGTAAGTGTTTTATTCTAAAGGAACTTTGAAATTTGGAACATTAAGGACGAATTCTGCAATAAAATTAGAAATTTGATATGCGATTTTTTTAACCTTATTCATTTCGAAAAATATCTCTCCATATTAAAAATGTATTAAAAATGAAAGCTTTTGAAATTTCCTTTGTTTTTACTATGTATTTTACTTTGAGCATATTTATTACAAAAAAAGTTGGCACAGATTAATTCTGGCCTTATGATATTTATTGGAAATTAAAATTGTTATATGTTATTGTATATAAATTAAATTCATGTTAGACAAGGTATAAAAGTAATGCAACGTAGAGTCTTGAACACAAGTCTTGATAATGTAAGTCTTGAAATACATTTATGAGATTTTTTTTATTTACGTTAATAATTCAAATATATTTCATCTTTGCATAAAATATATGTTATACATAGGGATAATAAATATATATCCCCTATATTACTAAATAACTTGTATATATAGTAAAATTCAATACATGAATTAAGGTTGAAATGTAAGTCAGAGCTGCAATATGTGCATACTTATATGAGGAAATTAATGAAATACATACATAAATATTATAATAATTTTTTAATTGTCAATGAATATTAAGCAAATTATTCGAAACTTAAGAAAGTATATTATTTATGCTTAAAAGTAAGTGTAACATTTCTGTTAGTTTCATGCATGGCATTTTGAAGAAACATACTTCTAAAGTTTACAAGATAACACTACTAATAGTAGCTATATTTTAAAAAGAGTCACAACGTACTTTAATTGTTCAAATACATCAATCAGATCTTAGGTTAAAAACAAGGTTAATTACAAATACATATGTGTGAAATAGGGAAACAGCAAACGGTTTCATGCCTTATAGCGTATTATGTGACAGGATGTGGAAATAAGGAGTGTCATTATTTCTACAAATAATGTCTATAATTTATTTAAGGTCACTTACATGTAATCAAAAATCTATTGATTACAAAACATACCATGCTTAGACGATTTAAGGATTCTAAATTCTGTTCTTCTATTTACATGAGGTGTCTATATAGTCCTTTATTTTTTTTAATAGTATACTTTCAATTAACTCTCATTATGGTAAAATTATAGAATATGTGAATTTTAAATTGAAGTATTGTAATTTTCAGAGAAGTATCATTTTCTATTCCATTGTTGATTGATAAGTGCCTGATAGATCAGTGGATATTGATATTTTTGTTAATAGATATGTTAATAGATGATCTCATTTCTACATTTTGTATTTTTGACGCGAGCATGAAGATTAAAAAAATTGCTCTGTAAAACTAGATCTTTTAATATTAAAATTTGTTATAATTTTAATCCAAATAATCTTTATGAACAATAAATGTTTATTTTATCAAATGATTAACTTTTAATAAATATAATTTTAAAGTGTTTCAATGAAATATATTTATGATTTGAAATGATACTTAGAATAATTGTATTCAATTCTTATTTACTTTAATTGCCTACCAACACAAAATAGAATTGCTCATGTTTAAATACTAATATATGATATATTTTGCCTTATGAAATGGTGACATTTTCATAAATGACACAAGATATTTGTTTCTTGATTAAAAATTAGTTAATGAAAATAAACAAATTTGAATTAATTTAACAAAATCAGTGTTATAATATTCAAATGAGATATTTACCATTAAAATATGTAAAATATATTATATAATCCATTAAAATTTTCAATACATAAAATATATTTTAGACTTAGTTGTAGAAAGGAATTTGTCTCTTGAGAGAGAATTTAATTATCACCATTACATTACACATCCTTTTTAGTCATTAAATAGTTTTGACAATCGACCTTAAATTCTTGTTGGAAGCAAATTTTTTCCAGCATGCTTCAAAAAAGGAAGTTTCGTATTACAAAGACAAGATATGTGATCAGAATTCGAACTATGACGAAATTTTTAACAACTTGGAATCGGCTGATCTTAAATAGTTGATAATAGATAAAAATTTAGATGAGGAAGATTTGATCGAATTTATGATAGTTTATGATACTAAAGAAGTAAATAGTGATGAAAATGATGGGGATGTCCGGGTACTAAAATAGCTGGTTTAATTAACGAGGGTGTAATGATTATGAATTCTTGTAATCAAGTAGCAATGAATACTTGTTAGCTAACAATTTTATTCTCTTTTGTTATAAATATATATATATATATATATATATATATATATATATATATATATATGTCTTGAATTATCTTGTGGCAAAATAACGTCTTTGCAATTAATAATCTTTGGATACTATTCAATTAATCATTATTTAGTCGATATAACTGTTCACAATAAAGGTCTGGATACCCAGTTTCTCCAGGTTTAAGCACTTCAAAATGTTTGATTCCAGGAATACCCCACAAAACACATAAAAGCGCCTTCTTTGGATGCAAAGCCTGGATTAGCAGTTCTTAGGTGGCGATTCATTCGGAGAGAGACAATTTTTTTCGCGTTTTAGTGACGTTTGCTTACATGACTCATTTTTCATCTTGTGTGACCAAGTTCTGTATTGTACTGTTGAAGCAATAAGTTGGATGTCTTAAATCGGTTAGCTCTGTTTTCTTCAGACAGATTCTGCGTAACCAGAACATTTGCTCTGTTTATTATACCAATCTGTTGCAAATGTTCTTGGGTGGTAGATCAAGGCTGGTTAAGAGCATTTGACAGTTCCTCTGTTGTCTGACACGGATTCGCTTCCACTCGTGCCCTTATTACATCATTGTCTAAAGTTGTTGGTCTTCCTGATCGATGAAAGTTCGAAAGATTGAAACTACCGTATCTAAAAATATAAAACCACCTTTATCATTTACGAACATCTAAGGCAGATCAAACATCGCAATTGTTTTATGTAGCAACTGTTGCATTATTAGTTTTAGGAAACTCCAAAAGCAAGCAATGGTGAATATGAATTTCTTCTGGTATTTGGCTAGCCATTTCACTCAAAATGGGGAAAGAAAATTTAATGTTGAAGTTTTCACAACTAAACAAGTCACTTGAAATTAGAAATGTCTCTGACACGACTTTCAACTACGCAATTAACTAATCAACGGTAAAGCAGTTTTGACATTGTTATTACACAAATATATTGACATGCGCAAAAACGACATTACTTTTCGGTTCCCCATATATATATATATATATATATATATATATATATATATATATATATATTTGTATGCTTAAAGAGAAAAATTTGATGTAGTTAGATATTACAAACATAATCACAGATATCTCATATCAAAATCATAAATTCAATTCGGTTTCAATAATCGATTAAAAATCTGTAAGAATGTATTATTAAACAAATGGTGCTTATTTATAATTTTCTTCCTCAAAGAACGAAAAAATAAGTTATTTTCTCCTTCTTATTTTTCTCCTTTCATTTCCTCTTATTATTTTTTCTACATATCTTCTTTCTTATCTTTTTAACCATGAAATTGCCAGACAAAATTTTATATAAATATATATGATTAGTAGTTTTTAGAATTACATTTCTCTATTCTGAACAAGTTTAATTTTTTTCATTTTTATCTTTTTAAATACTTACGCATAAAAAAAATTTGGCTATAGAAATGGGTCTTGAGAAATTTCATTAAAGTTTAGCAAACATTATGTATATATAAATTGGATGATCACGTTAATGACACTTTTAAAATTTATTCTTTCTGATATTTTATGTATATCTTATATAATTAGTATTCTAAAAATAACTTAAGAATAGACTTTTTACAAAACTTATAATTGTTTGGAACAGATAAAACCTATGAATAAATTAAGTTATATCAATTAATTTTCATGAAGGTAGCTGGAAATTCGGTAAAAGCAATCAGCATTGTCATTATACTAAGTTTATGTTTTAGTAAAGGAATTCCTTATACTGTTTTTCAAAGTAAACTTTGTCAATAATTTTATTGATTTAACAATTGTTTTTTCTATAATTTTATAAATTTAACTTTGTCAATTTTAGATTAACAACAGAGCAGAAAAGTGAATTTTTTTAGAAAGAAAAAATGTTAAAACGTAAGTTAGTTACACTTCATCATAATGTTTATGTTTATATGACTTATATATACAAATGAAATCAAAATATTATTATTTCTTCAGAAATTAACAATTACAATGCAGTATATACTGAGTACCATACCAGATTTTTTTTACTTATTCTGATGTATTGAAACAACAATGTTTGAAATACCTAAAATGTAGCTTCTAGAACTTTTATAAGATATGAAAGGAAGATGAAAATGATACTAAAATATTATTTTAAAAAATATTCAATAGCTAGGTTTTTTTTAATTGTCATCTCTTTGGTTTAAAGCTAAGATTGGAATAAATCTTAGATTTAAACGAAAGTGGTGTAATATTTTTAATGATTCATTACTTACTGCATAGCATAAACTATTTTCTTAAGGATATTAGAAATCTGTTTAAAATCCTTGATACATTAATTTTTATGTGTTGGTCATATTCTTGTTTCATTGATAACTTAACTAATTTTATGCATCTCAGTAATGTGCAACATAAATTATTACTGAATTTTAATCTATCATAATTGAATCAATAAGTGATATAGCTCGTACCCATACTCAATAAATAAATATGTTTATAAATGTTTTAAATCAGCATTATGATGAAACATATTTCTTCAAAAAGATATGCGATTGTCTTTAAAAAGATTTCGCACTGATACTAGGAGGAAATTCTACTCTGTTATTGTATATATTCAGAGCAG
This sequence comes from Latrodectus geometricus, assembly GCA_026290005.1. Lineage (NCBI taxonomy): Eukaryota > Metazoa > Arthropoda > Arachnida > Araneae > Theridiidae > Latrodectus > Latrodectus geometricus. Next base: position 17,158 of record JAPDSC010157272.1, on the reverse strand, counting down.
TTCCTCTGCTTTGAATTACCAATATATTAAGTTGATTTTCATACAATAAACTTTTGTTTTGCCTTTGTTTAAGTGAAATGTTTTATGAAAAGCATCTTAATAAACATCGATTTACGTAAATCTAAAATTCAAGCATAAACTTCACGACCAAATAAAATTGTAGCTATATTAATAATATTTTCTAAATAAATAAACACTGTATGTACATAGTAATTTTTCACTTTTCCTATGTACTGTATTTTTTTTTCTAATTTAGAAGACAGATATCAATCATTTAATTGTTGTTTTCCAAGATAAATAATTAACATAAAGATAATTGAAAACATTAATGAACAGAGCTTTAATATTAAATCATTGATGGAGCATGGAAGGTTTAAAAAATAATGAATATCTTTTAAGTGGCAAATGAACTTTTAAATGAACTTTTTTTTATTTCCTTCACAAAAACATAATCAGTAAAGATTTATGAATAATATTTTTTGGCAAAAACATATTACGATATATTGTACAATTTGATGCTTGTTCAATTTATTAATATGTTTTACTTTGTATGGATAAGAAAAATGTTTTACTTATCCATACATATGATTTAAAATTAAATATAAACTTCCCACTTACAGATTGTTATTGTTTAATAAATGAAAATTTACATCTAGAAATAAAAATATAAAATAGATTTTTTAAAAAGGATATGCAGTATTCATTAATTTAAAAGTATATTCTGTATAAATAAATAATGGTTTGCCATTCATAACAAAGTAGAAATGTCAGTCTTGCAGTTAATGTAGTTTTTAAAACAATGAGCATGTATTTTATGATATAAATACTGAGTCCTACCAAAAAGTCGAAAAAGGAACTAAGTTTTATCAGCACTTCTTGTTTATTTCCTTTGGGATATTCCTCTTCGCCAAAAATAAAGGGAAAAGAGAAAGGTGACATGATTGATTGTCTTATAGTGGAGAAATCTCAGATAGTTCCAAAATAATAAAGGAAACACTCAATTCATTAAGCCAGATCATTCTTTGGTATGTGTTATTATTAACATCAACGAGGAAATAATCTAGTCTTTTATTACTTACAGAATACATTCCCAAGATTTTCAAAAATAATAGTGAAAAGAACTCATTAGAAAGCTTAAAATATTTACTAGAAATTAATCACCTAATTCGGAAATTGTTTATATAACATTTTCTCTGAATCTGTGAAATGAATTTTTGAAAGTTCATAATTCTAAAAGTTTATAGACAATATACTTTCGACACTCTTTTGAATGTATTGTCAATAATTTTGAGAAACAATGTAAAAAAATTGGCTTCATAATTCAAACATATTTTTTTTTTAATTTGCTTTATTCTGATAAGAATAAATATGTTAATTGTTTTGAAATTATACATATGTATAAACAAGAATACAAGCAACGAAAATATATTAAATTATTATGACAATATACTTTGTTATGAAATATAACCTAAATTATTATTGCTTTAATTCAAAATTTCTTCATGAATATTCAAATTGCGTACTAAATATAAGAATTTGAAATTTTTAATTAGATATACATTAGAATTCGGAATACTGAAATGTAACGCAATAGCTGAGAAAAATGTTTGTGTTATTTATTTGCACTATAAAACTAATTATTAGTAATTTTAGAAGTAGGTGGTTACACTATATTTTTAAACTGTCCAAATCTCTAAGCATGAGTTACATAATATTCATTAAGACGAAGTATTTCAATTTCTGAAAAAAAAAATTCTGTTAAAAGAAAGCTGGATTTTTTCCCCATTAAATAAAGAACTGGTAGTCAAACATTAATATCTGTAAATTTCATCGTTTATATAGATTATACTTTAAAAAAAAATCTTTCACAAAGATTAAAAAAGTGGAGTCTTATCAACTTTTTCCCACTAAAGGTCAAATATGCATTCAGATTTTCTTTATCAAGCAGATTTATTCATGTATTTTTAAAAATTTAAAAAATCTATACTTAGGACACACTTAAAGATAAATCTTTGCTTAATTTTGGCTAACCTAAAATATTTCCCTTCTTTAATTTTTTCCTATATTTTGCAATATGGATGTCCCTTTTCATAGTCCAGTAGTTGTTGCCCAGAATACTGAGATTCCATTTGCCTTCGTTCTTCTTTTTTATGAGAAAAATCTGCCAATTAAAAAATAAACCATACTGATCAATGACATCCTCAAGAATTTCCAAGAAAAAGTCTAAACTGGAGTACTAAAAATTAATTTTTATGGACACATTTCAACTTATTCTTTTGTAAGAAACTAGCAGATCATTTAATATTTTCTTATAGATGTTTCTTATTATTACGCCGAAATTCACAAAGAAACTTTTCTGAATGATTTATACAAAATGTTCATCATATGATATTATTATCTGTGGTCCTAAAAATATTCCTTCCTCAAAATTTATTCAAATTTACATAATTTATTTTAAAAAATTTTAATTTCACATACAAAAAGATAGCAAAACTTTCGCCCATAACTTTTACAAAATATTTCCAAAGAGATAGAAATATTTCCTTTGGAATCAATAAAGGAAAATGTGATGTATTTTGATGTCCTAGAATAAGACATACACGTTTAGATACCGTTTTCGTATGTAATAAGATGTCCTATCTATGCTGTCCCATTTATACGAAAGACAAGAACATTTTGTGCAGCCAATATGCAAACCTAACAATAAAACTGCAAAGTCTTGGTGTAATACACTAAATATAACTGATATCATATTCCAGTTATATTAAATGCATTATAATTAGTGTCCCTCTCAAGTCCTACTGGTTGCCTCAACGTGGCGAGAGGATGCCCCTGGGCAGAATGGGTGTAGTACGTCGGGAGAATATTCACCTGGTAGGGTCACCCTAGGCGTGAAGGCCATCCCATTATGCTCAGCTAAAATCAGTAGGTAAATGGAGCCAAGACAGTCTTCTACCTTTTGGTGCTCCGGTCTATTGACTAACAGAAGCTGCATATTACCTCCTAATTAATTCGTTGTCACTTGATTCTATAGCTACATCAACCGTCACGCAGAATAATCAGGGGCGCGATCGAGGTTTAGGCAGGGGGCCTCGGTCAATAAGTAAGCGATAATCTCCACATGCTTTGAAGACCTTGAAGATTCTACAGTGTAACATCAACGGTTTGACATCAATGCCGACTAGAACAAAATTTGATCAATTAATTGATATTGCAGAGGCTAATAATGTGCAGGTGATAGTGGTAATGGAAAGTAAATTGAAACAAAGTACCGCCTTAAAAATTAAGAGTTAAAATATTTATCGTGTGGACCGTACTACTGGTGGTGGAGGAAGATTGGCCTTCTTCATCAAAGATGTTGTGTACCAGAGCATAGATATTAGTATTGAGCATTCTTCAGATCTAGAAATCCTGGGAATAAGGATAACTTGGAGTGGAAAACCCATGAATATCTTCAATACCTATCACCCACCCAATCAAAAACACTTACCATCTATTCTTTCAAACTTTATGGATTAGCACATTATTATATTGGGTGATTTGAATGCTTAACATTTTATGTGGGGATGCTCTAGTGATAACAACAGAGGTTAGGAAGTCCTAGAGATGATCGATGATAGGGAGTTTATGATCCTCAACGATGGAACTCATACATACTCTTCATTCAGCTACAATGCCACCGAAGCATTGGATCTTTTGATTGTCAGCTCAGATATCTTCCCGCAATGTTCATGGAAGGTTTTAGAAAATATTGAAAGTGACCCTCTTCCCATTCTCATCAAATTTAAGAAAAGACAACAGACCTTCTTGAAACGCGAACAATTTTGGAATTTTAAAAGGACTGATTGGGTTTACTTCAGTGGGTGGGGCGGTGGATTACGGACTAGAGCCTTTGAATGATATTTGTAAACACTGGCTTACTTTAAAGTGAACTATCCTAGAAAAGGCTAGGATATATATTCCTAGGGTAATTTTAAGATATTTGTACCATACTCAATTCAAAACGACTCAGCCTTGAAGACTTTTGTTGAAAAGGGAAAACGCCTCATCGGGGAACATACTGTAAATGATAATATCCCCAAAACAGAAATTAACAAAACAAATGCTGAGATTAGGAGGACCTATGCACTTCTAAAAAGAACTAGATGGAATGAGATGTGTAGTAAATTAGATGCTAATACCCTAACTCAAAACTTTTGAGAATTGTTAAATACATAGGTCAGGAACAGGATCAATATCAACAATGTAACTCAGTCAGAGATACATCTGGAAATGCTCTCCCAGATGATGAAGCTGCAGCTAATTGTCTAGCAGAGCACTATCAATCGATCAGCAGGCTCAATTTTTCAGGAAAAGATAGAAAAATGAGAAAGGCCCGAAATATCGTTCACGGCTGTCGTAGTACAGACCTTGGTGACTCTCACTTTTCAAAGCCATTTACCATGCAATTTTTTTTACTGGCAATGGCCTTTCTAGATTTTAGTAAATCTCCTGGTCCAAATGGACTACATGGTCAGATGCTTGAAAACCTTGGCCAAGAGGGGAAGCAAATACTTGTTGATATCATAAATTTATCTCCGAACAAAGGAAGACAACCATTTGAATGGAAAAGAGCAACAGTTATCCCAATCAAGAAACCTGGAAAGAAATCCTGCAACACCGACGACTTTAGATCTATAGTCCTGACTTGTGTACCTTTCAAGGTGATGGAAAAATGATTTTGATGAGAATCCATTTCTATCTCGATAGCAAGCGATTAATGCCTATGGAGCAGTACGGTTTTAGAAGGGGTCATTCAACTATTGACCAGATTTTGTACTTCTGTCAATCAATTAGAGAGATGCACAGAACCTCAAACCAACCCATCATAGTGTGGTTGCTCTCCGGGATCTTACACAGGCATTCGATCGAGTATAGAAAGATAAACTGATTATTAAACTCCATGATACCTTTAACATCAGAGGAAACACTCTGTCGTGGATTTCGGACTTCTTGCAAAACAGATCAATTAGAGTTAAATTTAATAGAACTCTTTCAACACTTTTTTACTTGGTCAGGGCGTTCTCCAGGGCTCTATCCTTAGCCCAACACTTTTCACCTTGTACCTGACTGGTATTGAAAAGGCACGTTCTCCATTTGTGAAAATTGGACTGTTTGCAGATGACATTATACTCTGGAGCTCTAATACTGATGTGGGAGTACTGGAACAAAGACTAAATGAATCATTAGAGACTGTGTCGCATTATGCTTCAGAAGGAAATCTACGTTTTAATCATTCAAAATCTATTGTAACCTTTTTCACTGCCAATAAGCATTGCATAATTATCAACCAAGATTAGTTATAGAAAATCAGTCGCTTACTTATGAAAAACACCCCAAATACTTGAGATATATTTTAGACCCTAAGTTCACGAGTAACAGCCACATTGAATACCTTGTATTGAAGATCAGGAAAAGATTAAACATCGTTAAATACATTGTTGGAAGGAATTGGGGTGCTGATTCAGTAACCCTTAGAACTACATATATGGCGCTGATTCAGCCCTTTCTCGAATATAGCTTTCCAATTTACTGTTGCGCAACAGCTTCAAACTTGAAGAAACTAGAGACGGTCCAGCTGAGTGCTGCCCGTATAATTACTGAGCTTGTATGAGCCTCTCTAGGGAGGACCTCTATGCAACTCCCCTTCTTGTGCTGGACTTTTTAAGAGTCTACGGAATTGTAGATCTTGTCTGACTCCATCAGACTTTGGAGGATAAGAAAGAATAAGAAGATATTTAGTGTATTATTAGTTATATTATGAACTGAAATCATATTCCAATTATATTTAATGTAGGGTTTTTCCAGTGATAGTTTGATATGTTTTTTGCTTATTTCATATCATTAGCATGCGAAACATGAATTGATGGTAATTCATTTCTATTAAGCAGTAATACTGCATTCAAACTATCTTTTGATGCGTCTGCTTGCATTTCCACTCATGTGAATGGTGTTCATATCTTAGAGCCTTCGTTACTGAATAAACGTTGTTACAAAAAACTAGACTGCTTTTTTTAGAGGAGAAGTCTTTAAGATCACAAATAAGGTTACGATAAACAATATCTTCTTTCAGTAGATTTCCTCCTTTGGGTCTGGAAATTAAAAACTACACCGAGTACTTATATAAATTTGAATCCCTTTCAAGATCATCAAGATCTTGTTGAAATATATCTGATGAACTACTTCATTCAAAGAGATGATTGCTTTTCGTTGTCTTCAAGGTAAGCTTGGTCAGAAGATTTTTCACAAATTCATAGTTACAAAACATGGACTCTTTGGTATAGGATGCTCTTCACTATGATGTACGTCTCTCATTGTAGATGTCAAATTGGGATATTTAAGTGTTATATTTTTTTTTGGATGTTATGTCTGTAATTTTTGTTATGTAGGAGTAACAATCAGTTTGATTGTTCTTATGTTCCCCCTACATTATAGAGGCTGAAAGCAGCATATCAAGTCTACAATTTTTCCATCCAGTAAGAAGCCTAGCACATGTTAAACATCATTCATGTAGAGCCCAGTCCTTATCAAAATTACCAGATTTACAACAAAAATTCAGTTCATAACAGTTTTCACTAGTAATGTGAAATTTCGTTTCTGAGGCGCTTATGTCGATTTTCTATAGATATAGCTGATGTTGTTTGGCTGATTTAAGCAATTTTGGTAAAACAAAAAGTTTATAAAGCTCAAAGCAACCGAAAACAGTGCAAAATAACATCAAAAATACAAACAGCAATCACCGCATATGTGTTGCAAAATTCCCTACTATTTCAATTAATTTTAAGAATAAAAAAATACAAATAATATTCATAAAAAACTATAAGAATGAAAGAAATCTGATCGCATATTTGGATACAGTACGCAAAAACACATTAGAATCACTTTATTTTTTCTGTGAAAAATTTTGTTCACCGGTGTTATTAATACACATAGAATATACTGAATATGTTAGAAGGTACTTTTCACGTGGACTTTGTAGCAATGCTTGCAACCCTTGACATTGGAATGGGTGATTATATTACCGATGTAGTTAATGATGCCAGATAAATAAAAACATACACAGGTGGTTTGCAGCTACTCAAAAAATATACAACATAGTTGAGTAAGCTGGAATATGACAATTGAAGTATTTTCTCAAATATTTTTTATGTTTTATAGAAGTCTTTTTCCAACTTCCTGATTAAGACATTTTTCCCTTGATTCAACCAAAAACTAACCATTTTCACAAAACCCAATGAACCTAGATATCTTTCACATCAAATTTTTCTTATTAGACAACTTTTTTTTTAATTACTAATTTGCCATATTTAATAATTTTGCTCATTAAAAATTAATTCTTATTAACGTTTCAACGAAAACTAAAATATTGTATGCAGAAAATGCATTTTTTGCCGAATTAAAATTAAAGGAGACCAAGTTTTCATTAATTTAATTAAAGAATATATCTTTCTATAATTGTTGTTATTACACTGCAGTGTGAATTTCGTAACCATTTACAAGAAAACGCAGAAACATGAAAACATTTTGGACTGAATTTTAATTCCTTTCATAGTTACAAAATTATGTAAGGGATTATTGCGAAATTTTTTTTAGCTAATTTCTATTTTCAAAAGTATCCACTCTATAAAGATAAATTCTTTTCATTTCCCATGCTCAATAATAAATGAAAATTGAAATAATTTATAAAAAATTTTAAACACATTTTATTCATATTTGCATATTATTTCTAAATTCATACAAAATAAAGGCTTTTGAAAATAATATATTCAATGAACTAAGACAAAAATTACAATAGTGTAAATATAAAGCATCCGTAGACCACAGAAACATAAGCTAAGACATCAAAACGCACAAAACCAGAGAAAAACAATTCGTTTATTCTGAAATATAAAAATGAATAGAATAAAATTTAAGCACAGATGATACCAAAAAAATGCTTATAATGAGAATTTCTAAATATGAATGAGACAACTTCACCCCCTCGTTGCTTAAATGTTTGACATTCTTAAGGATCAGAGGCAAAATTTATAGTACAATATACATTTAGCTGTTATTTATAGTTTCGTTGGTTTTAGAGTGTTCAATTGCTTATATTCTACTATTGTTTTTGCCACCGAAGAGCAACATATTTTGTGCTAATTTAGTCAACACTCATGGATGAACTAGCTATTTTAGCATTTTAATTTAATCCTTCATTTCATCATGTTTGTTAAATAGAAGCAATTTTAAAAGAATAATAGTTTTGTTATTCTCCTGTTAATGTTTGTTTTTATAATATTCATTTCAAGTTTGAAGTATATATATATATATTTGGTAATTTTTCTATCGATACACCTTGTGCTTCCGGTTGAGTGGATTACGACCTTTTTTGTAATATATATATATATATATATATATATATATATATATATATATATATATATATATATATATATATATATATGTTGTAATTATTCTAAGCAATATTTCCGACATTTGTTAATATTTTATAGCAGTTAAATTTTATTTTAGACAATTATACTGATTTGACTTAAGTTGATATTATATTACAAATACATGAAATTACGTAATTATTTTATTAGCTACCTTCAAAAATGTTGCAAATTTTCCTTGTTTGTTTCATCCATTTGTAAGTTACATATATTTATTTGTATAATTTGTCTAACTGTACCTGACAAACAATATTGATGTTACAAACATTAGCTAAGAACATATAAAGATATCTTGTATGGTTTGGTGTAATAAATGAACAGTTAGTCTATTAGAAGAGAAATAATTTATCTATGTGCATGGGACATTAGATGTAAGAAGTTTTCTTTTCAGACATTTACGTGCTTTTAGACTTTCTCCAAAATTATATCTTCATATCACGATAGTTCTTTCTTATTTATTATGTTAGGAAGTCGTAAACTGTGTGACAATAAAAATTGAGGTATAAGTTATTTCTAAATTCTTATTGTTTGTATTAAAAGTTTGCTTTTAAAGACAAATTGCATTATCTCATGGATATGTAATATAATGAAATTTTTATAAGAGATGTATTTGATGTAATTATTCTTACAAAAGATTACCACACAGTTTTGTGTACACTCATTTTTCCTAAATTTATCATTGATTTGTAACTGAAGTATAATATAATTCCAACTATTATTTTTCATCGCAATATCTTATTGAAATATTATTAAAATATTTGTTTATTTTATTTTGGGATTTGGCTTTCTTTGAGAAAGTGATCTGTATTTGAAAAGTTATTTGCGTTTAATTCGTATTTCCTATAAAGTTTTCGCAATGAATCTACGTAAATATAAATGATGGTACTTTTTATGTCAAAAAATACATTTAAATTTAAATTTTAATATTTATACGTTAAAAAAAACTTCCATAAACACTACGCCAACAATTTCTACTGTACATGAGTTGCTCTCTACCAATCAACCGGGTGGTGATCTTGGTAGTTTAGTAACACATACCAAGCAGAACACCCCGTAATATTTTATCTGCAAAGATGATTTATTTCCATGAAAATATATATATTTCTAACTATCGGAAAACATTTATACAGTATCAATTTTAAATTACTTTTCCCCTAGTAAACAATATTTTAGGTGAATGCTATTTGAACCATTTGGAAGAGTAAAATTTATAAATGTAAAGGAGTTTCTTTACTTTTGGGATTATGGCATTATTGCATAATGTGATTTAGTTTGAATCTAAATATTGGATTTAAATAGATTTATGAAAGGCTTGTATATATGAAAAATATATTTTTGTTCTAAAAATGAGCAAATAGTTACTTTTTATTCAATATGGTGTAAAAAGAATATGTTTCAAATAACTAATATATAATCGTATCTTAAAGTAATTTGTATATTATTGTATAATATTACTTACACAATTTCTTTCTTAAAGCTAAATCTGAATTCTTTTAAGCGGATGTCTTTTAAAACTAATGAAACAAGTTAGTAATGGGACAGAAATTATCACTACAATTGAAGAATAGTTATTTAAAAATTTATACGAAAACTATTAATTTATAAGATAGATTTTATAACGATAATTAATAATTTTTCAATATGATAATTAATCAAAAAATATTTTAAGTTTTCAGTAGTCTATGTGGGAGATTTATGATTAAAGTATAAATTTTTGTGACATTGATAAATGATACCAGTCTGTGTTAAGAATGTGCATTGGAAAGTTAACTGCGGCATATACTTCCCATTCAATGAGATTAAACGTGTAGTAGCATACTTAATTTCAATCATCCGATTTATTGAGACTTCAAACCAATTGTAAGCAGCACTATTGTTAATTTATGTACAGTTATTTTAATTTCTTAACCAATAACATTTGTTTGTGTCATGATGTGATATTTATTGTTCTGCTTATAATGTTTTTAAATATTTTTTCTCATATAACTCCCTTAAAGCATTAAAGATAGCGTATGAGATATCTTATTAAATCTTGCATTGTTCTTTTTTTCATCAATAAGTTATAAATATCATAAATTTTATAATAATATATAGTTCATTCACATAGTTTTTTAACTAGAGACCATCTCACCAAAACCATAAAAATAAAATGAATTAATCTCCAGGAACGTAAAGCAATGGTATTTATATCTAAGAAATTTTGAGCTATAAACTTCATGCAAATTATAAGTGATTTGATTGATTATGAATGCTTATTATCATTTTCACATATACTGTATTTTGTTCTAAACATACTACGTTAAAGAAATGAAAACATATCCTTGTAATAATAGTATGTCATAGAATAATTTTCTTCCAAATATTGTACGAAAATATAATGATTTTATAAATCCATTTTATTATGTGCATTTATTTCACTCTTTTTTATATTTTTATTAATACGTGTTGAATGCTAATGTAAAACACTTACGATAATCTATAGTATTTTTACTACACGCATGTCAAAATACGCATTAAAATAATGTAATTAATTTATAATTGTTATTAAAATGGAACTAAAAAATTCGCTTAAATTTGAACATTTAAGTGCTTTATAAATTATTTTATGTAAAGTGTGATCTTTATTTGAAGAATGTGCTCTATATTTGATTATTATTAGATATCTGCTATTACACATAGCCAAACATTTACTGAATTTTGAGATTAAAAAAAATTAGAACCTGTTAGCTGACACATTTAAATCTGCATTATATGCAATTATAGTTTTGAATTTTACTCTTTTATAACAAAATACGCATGTTATTATTACTATTCTTTGCTAGTTTGCTAGGATATAATATTATTTCGATCACTAAGGTGAGAGAATCACAAAGCTATTTTCAATTTATTATTTAAAAATATCTTAATAATTATATAATAATGTGTTTTAAATAATCGTAAAGTTGATGAAATAAAATCTACATGTCTTTGACTGAACTGTCAAAAATATATTGATTGTTTTGCTGCACACACACATTGAAAAAGTCGTATAAAACTGTAAAATTTCATAATTAGTCGCACAAACTGTAAGAATCAATAATAAGTTTGCTTTGTAATATTAACTATAGTATAATTCAAACTTTAATGCTTATATATTTTTTAATATGACTCAGATACTAACATTTTAAGTATTTAACACACATTAATTTCATTTCTAATATGAATAATGCTGTTTTCTTACCATTCTTCCAATTTAACATTTTAAAATGGTGGTGAATAAGGGGTTTTTTTTAAATTCCAATATTATGGTAATATATGAATATATGCTTATGTGTATGACAATTATGCTTGATATATCTCCATGTATTTTTATGCAAAACACATATATGGCATCAAAAATAACTTTTATTGTTGAAATGCGAATTTCATGAGACAGATATTTATCAAGCTTCAATTCTAATAACTTTTCAAAATTTTCTTGTAAATTACAATGCCTTGAAAATGTAATATATGTTCTTTAAAAAATTTAAATTCGGACTACTCTGCTCTCTTTCCCCCTCTTAGGAACCTAGCCATGCTTTCCATGTATGTGGCCATGTTTTCCTTGCAGTAGACATGCTTATGGTGCAAAGCACTTCGAAATCGGACCACAGATCAGTGGAAATGGGTTCTTTGGAGCGATGAATCAAGGTTCACCTATTACCATTCAGATGGTAGGGTCTTTTTCTAGCGTCTGCCTAGAGAACGACTCCTGCCAGGATGAATTGTGCCTACAGTCAAGTTTGGTGGAGGTGGAATTGTGGTGTGGCAGTGTTTCTCCTGGTATGGACTGGATCCTTGGTCCCCATTAATGGTAAGCTAAACGCCGATGCCTACTGTACTATTTTGTATGACAATGTGTTTCCTTGGAAGTTCTACTGTTGAACCCTTGTTATTTTCAGGACGACAATACCGGTTGTCATGTTTCGAGGTTAACCAGGGCTTCGTATGTTGCGAATGGAATTCATTGTATGGACTGGCCTGCCCAGAGCCCCAACCTGAATACATCGAGGACCTCTGGGACGAGTTGGAGTGCCGAATTAAGGGGTGCACTACCCATCCAAAATTGGTGAAGGAACTTGTATGTCTACTCCAAGCCGAATGGAAGACAATACCATTAGCTGTAATATGAAGACTTGTGGAAAGTATGTTTCAGAAGTATCACACTGTAATTGCCTCTCGTGGAGGCTCTACCAGTTTTTGATTTTGAATAAAGTTAGTTTTTCTTTTATATCACAGGTGTCCAAATACTTATTGGTAAACAGTGAAGTAAACAATTAAAAATGGCTCATAAAAATTGAATACTATTTTAACATTATTCTTTAATCCTATTTTAAGTTTCTTTCATATTTTATTTGAAAATAAATACTATTGGGTTTTCAAGAAATCAGTGGTGGCTATATTTTCTAATGGATAAAGTAAGTTAATATGTCGATGTTTTAAGTAAAGATTAATCAAATCATTTATCCATGAACTATTAATTATAGTCTAAAATATGCTTACTATATGAAAAATTAACTGTGAATGATAACGAATTAACACACATTCACTTTGAGGGCATGAAAATCCTATAATAACTCAGTGATTAATAACCTAAAGTTTTAGACACAAGAATTCTATAGAGGGGTATTTCATAAATATATGTATAAAATAAAAGTGGTGATATTTCATTTCCCATTCATAAAAAAATGCTATCGAAAACTTTTTGAAATGTTCCAAAAAGTTTTTTGTTACTACTAAAGTTAATGGGAAATATTAACATTTATGATGAATATTATTCTATGTAACATTTGATTTTAGAGATGAAACAATACATTTATTTTTATAGTAAAATAAATTATATATGCAGGATTTGCTTAGAATAATTTCAAGTTTAGGTGTTGCATCTGAGTTTTTATTTTTCATTTTAATTCATATACGAAATGATTAATGTTGATCTAAATAAATTATGAAGTTAATAAAATATTATCTAGGATTTCTAATTATTATGAAGTTCAGAAATAATATATGTTTTTATTCATTATTTAACCCCATTTCAATATTTGACAAAAACTTAATTTAAATTAGCCACAAAAATTATTAAAATGGTCTCTTTATTATGTAAATTTCATAAAATAATTGTATTCCAAAATTATAGTAAATTTGCATGTTTAGGAATAACTTCTAAGAATTGCTTAAAGCTGAAAGCTTTAAAATTAAATGAATTGATTGAAATTAAGTTTTTAAGAATATTAAATATATTCTTGAAAATTAAAATATTTGTTCATTAAAGTTATGTTTAACTTTAACACATTTTTAAAAGCATTTAGATTGTAACAATGTCCACAATAACAGTTGTTCTGTGAGAAAAAATTATTGGTATTTTTCCCAGGGGCACAACAACACTTCCTACGCAAAACTTATTCATTTAGTTTCTTATTTTATTTATTCATTTATTATATTTTTTTGTTTCTTCATTGTATTGTATTTTCTTAATTATTCTAAAACTTACTTTGTATTAAGACAAATGTTCAGTGAGAAATTTTTTTCAGAAGTAATTTATTTTTAAATGAATTTTTTTTTTCTCAAATGATGATGAATTTTTACCCCATTTAGTTTTTACTCATGTAAATTTAATATTAAACATTAATGTGATTTTTCATGAATTTCAAATAAGAAGGAAAAGTTGTTTTCATATTGTTTTAGCCTCGTAATCATAAATAGTATTATTTATTTTTTAATTTTATATTAATATTTGAATTTTCATGATTTATTTTGTCTTTAAACAATTAAATGTTATAATATAAAATTAGCTTTCATTGTTATACCTTCATTGACGTAGAATACCATAAGCCTCTGAAGAAAAAAATAGTTATAATTCAATTAAAAAGTTCATATTCTTAATGTTATTTTAACAATTTAAATATTAAAAAGACATAAAAATAAAATGTGTATTTTTTTTTGCATATTGATTTAAAATGTATTCTAGAAGAAATATTTCAAATAATAGAGTCAGAGAAAGAGTGTGTGTAAGACATGTACTAATGTTTCCCTTATACGAAGGAATTTAAAGTTCTATCACATTGAAAAATTTGTTACCTTATATTTATTTCGATAAAGCATGTCCCATTTTCTTTTAATTTTTTTTTTATTATTTATTTACAGAAAAGTTTCCAAAGACAAAAACAAATGATTCTCCTGGCGTGTATTTGTTCAGTTATCAAAATAAATTGCTTCTATTTTGAGAATGCAAAAAAATTTGAGAAGAAGAAGTCTAGTATACAATCTCACAAAATTGCTTCGCTAAGCAAACTTAGAAGAACCTTAAAGTATCATTCATTTCAACATTTATAAAATATATTTCCTATATTCTGCAGTAGAGTTTTTTCAAGAATAAAAATACTGTACAAAATAATTTCACACATATAATATAAGCAAAACCTTTAAATCACTTTTTAAGAAATTTTACCAGGAAAATAATATTCAGTTTTCAATTTCTACAATTTGTTTACTTTACAAAAGGCTTACTATAGTGCTTAACATTATGTTGGCCTTGGATGCATGTTCTGAATGTTTTTCCTTATGCTCATTTTATTTAGCTGTTAAAAAGGCAAATTTTCTTTTAAGAATGAAGTTCTAAAAGTGTTTGAAAATTTCAAATTTTCCATTTATATCAATTTCCATCAATTTAAGGATTAATTATAATTCAGAAATTTATCATTAATTACCTGATATACTATTTTAAATCAATAATTAGGCGCTTAATTGAAGATAAAATAATCAGTGAGTTATATAATTAATTTTTTCACATATTTATTAATAATATCATTTAATTAAAGTTTTTTCAAATTAACTATATAAAAGATACATGTTCGTATTTTAAAAATAATTATTATGGTTATTGAAAAAGGCATTAATTAGTTAAATTCATTTATAAGTATAGAAAAATATAGATTTGAAAAAATAACAACTTTATAATTATCTAAAGAATATACTTTTCTTTGATTATAATAAATGGTTACAGTTGAGAAGTTTTAGAATGAACTAAAATGTTTTTTTTTTCTTTTGAAATTCTAAAAAAAAACAATTTAAAGTTTTTCTAATAGGCAAAAAGGGAAATTGCTTCCAAATATTTAAATTTTTAATATTTTTAAAATTTTTCCAGCAAATATTAGATTATTTGTTGAATTCTAACAATAGCAATTTTTATACAAAATAATGTTAATAGTGAAATATGTAAAATAAATAAGAATTTAATTTGAAATGCTTTATGAATTCCACATATATACTGCGTTTTGAAATTATGAGATTTAAAATATTTTTGATTTGTTTACTTTTCACAAAAACTTTAAATATTTACTTACACAATGCTTTTTTATAAATTTAATGAAAAATACGTATAAATATTTATGAAAGAATTGAAATCAAGAAAACCGCTTTGTGTTTGAGAACTTTTCCAAGTAAAATATACATTTTCATATCCAGAATCATCTATATATCTTTTTTAAAGAAAGCATTTGTATTTATTTCAGGATATTTTATACATATTAAACTGTGAAAATCAGTTTTTTCGAAAGAATACAAATATCCTTATAGAAAACAAGTTGAAAAAAGGAGATATTTATTATTTTTTGTTGATGTATTTAAACATAGGCTTTAAATTTTAGATATTTTATGCAATAAAACCATGATTAATTTAAATTAATCATGAATATGTAGGTCTCATAACAGTCTCATAAATATTTTTGAAAAACATCAGTGTATTGTTAAATTTATTGG
Source organism: Latrodectus geometricus (assembly GCA_026290005.1). NCBI lineage: Eukaryota > Metazoa > Arthropoda > Arachnida > Araneae > Theridiidae > Latrodectus > Latrodectus geometricus. The sequence continues at coordinate 911 of JAPDSC010157272.1, read as the reverse complement.
TGTAGAATGATATACAAATACGAGTCACATTTCAAATAATTTTTTTACTCTCTACATGTTTTGTACCGACATTTCATTATAATCTCATTCTGCATAATTATGTTTAATGGTATTCAAGCAATTAAAATTTTTTCAAAATAAGTTACCGTTTTAATGTCTCATTAGAAAGGAATTATCCTGACATATATATAAATATCTTTGACAAATTCATTTTAGTAGGCTAATCAAACTCGATGTCAGTTCCTAATATTTCATTTTTTACTTTTCATCATTTGGATTCAAAATGAATCTTTCCTTCATTCTCACAAAACGAATATATTAAAAACTTTACTTACATTTCTGCAAATGCTTATGTTATATCTTAATTAACAAAAATGACCCATATTTTAGAAATTGCAAACTTAAAATGAGGTAAAGACAGTATATTTTATAAAAAGTATTTGGATAACATGTGTTTAATTTATATTAACTGCGCATTATAAAAAATAATTCATGATTAACAAGTTAAATTTTACACAATTTCTTATAAATGAATGTTATATCCTTGTTTTAGCACAATGTATTTAATTCATTGATGACCTTTTTAAAACAATTTGTGAAAGATAACTTGTTAATTTTAGTTTTATTTATGAAATACTTGTGCTGGAGATATGGAGATTGTTTAAAACTTAATATAAAATTATTTTACTTTTATTCCTATTTGATGTATTGATAAATAAGACTTTTGTAATAATTAATAGAGTAAATACTTTTATAAATATAAATATTTTACTGTAATTTAAAATAAACTAAGTCAGAGGTGATACAGTTTTCTCCAAAACAAATATGAATACTTTGTACAAAATTAAGATGAATATGATTTATAATTTTTAAATAAGATATTTTATCACTTTTACACACAGATATTTTAT
>JAPDSC010157271.1:141369-155876 GCA_026290005.1 Latrodectus geometricus | reverse complement strand
GAAATAATAAATAAATTGATAATGTGTATAAATTTACTTCTTTTTCATATACTTGCATATGTCATTACCTACAGTTTCGAAATCAAATTTGAAGAAATTTCTTTCCAAATGATTTCTGTCTACGTATTTCTAAAAACATGTTTAAGCAAATCTTATATTTTGAATAGTCTTTATGCGATGAAATAAATAAGTTATTTCGAAGTCAGTAGTTTGGTTAAATGTTTCTTTTTTCATTTTATCCTCAAAATGAGATAGAAAAAGGAAAATTGGCTATTAATAAAATCAGATTCATACCAGAGAGAGAGAAGTTGCAGTTTATTTTTTTCAAATTTAAACAAGCTTTTGGTAATCACTTGAATTTATATGGCTCATAGAACTCGAAGTTTCGTAACTCATAGCGTTTTATAATGAAATCAAATTAAACAGTATAGACAAGATACATTGTAAAGATATTAAGAATAATGTTTTAGAAGTAAAATTATGAAAAGTTTGCAACTGTCAACAAAATGAATAGCCTGAAATTGTCAAATATTGTCATAAAGTATTTATATATCGTTCCCTATTTCAGTTTTATTTATTCGTAATCTACTTATTAAGAATAAATATTTTATTCAAAAAAGTGAAGTTTTTGGAAGGTAATGAAATTGTTTCATCATTCAGTAATAAATATTAAAACATTTACTCTCTGACTTGTTAAGAGATACGAAAAAATGTTCCAAGTTGTTTGGGTAGAGGAAACTTGTAAAACTAAAAATGTTAGGGTAAAGTTTAGAAAATAAACAAATAAAGAAGTTATCATTCACTTTTTTTAAAAAATATGAATGAAAATTATTTTACATTTTCGTAAGAGTTAGGGATTTGGGGGAAACCTCTAGAATTGTGCGATTCCTAATAACTTTCACAAATGAGAAAAATTACTGAAATTCTCAATAGTGTACATCCTATAAAATAAAAATTAAAGGAAACTTTAAATGAATAGAAACAAAAAAAATGACAGTTAATTTATCTTAAAATTTACAAACTTGGTTTTAACCCATATAAATTGAAAAATATTTCATTATAATAATGAAAAAGATGAATTAGTAATTAATAATAGCTTCTATATACTTCTTAGGTTAAAAATACTAATTTTGAATATTATAGAGCTGTTTCGTGGACAAAAATGATATTTTTGATTTTTTATGAATTGCTCTATTTAAAGAACTAAAAGAAATTTGCATATAGCATATTAAATTTAGTAAGGAATTTAATTTCTGAATGAAAGTTTGAATTCACCCAAATGATAAAACTATATATCAGTTAAAAATAACAATTAAAATTCCATTTATACAAATTATACAAAATATGCAAAGCAAATTTTGTACGGGAACATATTTCTACAATACACATATTGAAACGCAATTATACAGTCTAATAATAAAATTTAACTTTTAATTATTTATTATTTTCCGATTCCAAACACCATTGAAAAACTTATAAAGTTTTGAAAAAAAGATTACCTGTAGAGTATCCGAAACATTACCTGTAGAATGTGAAAGTAATATTGAAAAATCTTTAATGTTTTAAACTATTAAAGGCACTTTTATAAATTAAACTCCATTTTCTAACTTAAAGATATTGATCGGCTTTTTTGGAATGTAGACTATTCAATTAATGATCCGTCGTTTTACGGCTGAAGAAAATTTCTTTTCAGCTTCAAGTAATTCCATTTTGTTTTTACTAAAAACAGACATGTCTTATTAACTTTCAAAATTTTCAAACTTTTTTGTAAATTTTTATTCTGTAAGAATACATAATCTCTAAATGTCTAATAAATAATCTGCAAGAATAAAATTTTTTATTTAAGAGTATTTAGTAGCAATAAACTAACTTCATGTAAATTTAATTCATAGATTTAAAAACTTTGCACATTGTTAAGTAGAAATCAGCTATAATTTGCAGTTTAGGATAGTGTTGATGGATAGACTCAAAACTCTCAAAACATATACAAAACGAGATTGATACACAGAGATATTATTCTCTTTATTGAAAAGTAACTTTGAAATTATTTTTTCAGAAAGTTAACTCACGATGTATTTCCTTCATTTATCTTCAAATTAACACTTTCAAATATAAAAATGAAAGCTCTTTCAAAAAAATTTATTTTGCTTGCAGATTCGATTAACATTAACATAAGAAGAAGCTATATCTGATATTTTCTATTTACCTGACAGTCTAATTAAAAAAAGGAACTTAAAATTTTATTTCATAATAATAAAAATATATACATTGTTTATAAAAATTATATTATGTATAATTATTATTATAAAAATATACTACATAAAAATAAACAAACTACATCAAAATTAAAAATACATTATTAATTTTGATTTACATTTCTTATCATAAATTAACTTTAAATTCATTTATAGATTCATTTCGAAAATCGTGTGGAAATACTGGTTCTTAGAGAATAGGAAATTCTTGGCTGCCGCTTAGAATAACTTACGAAACTCAAACTATGTTTGATACTTTCGGTCGATCATACAGACATGAAACATGGCACTATTTGAAAAGACAGATGAGAATAAACTGAACTGTAAATCTCTACGATGGACATCAGAATTTGCATAATAATATACAGTATCGGAATATCGGCATTCCGTATGCACAATTCCATTTGCCTTAGTAGTGCAGATAGGATAGGCTCAAATCGCGATCTATCGCAACTGTTTGTCAACGTTATCTAACTAGTTCGCAGTCAATTGCTCCATTAGGGACGCGAAGATTGTTATTAGAGGGTTATTAAAATAATTGTTTGTAATCAATTAAGTTAAAAAGTACAGTATGAGCAAACCGACATAGATTGTAATATCTATACCTGATGTTCAAGAAATTTCATTGAAAATCACAAAAATATTTGTAATAAATACATAAAGAATGTTTTATTATTCATGAGAATTTATTTTACGATTTAAATTATGTTTGAGTAATTTATTATTAAAAAAAAACAAAAAAAAAAAAAACAAAAAAAAACATTTATGGTAAACATAAATAAATTAAATGGATATTTTCTATACAAAAATATTTGAAACAGGTAAGAAACAGAAAAAATAACTGTTAATATAAAACAACCTATTGAAAATGCAAATTTTAAGATGAAATTTAAATAAACAACACTGAGATATTTATATTAAAAACTAATTAACTAAAACTACATCATTGAAATGATTTATTTTTGTTACAACTTTACAATATAATGGTGATTCAGGATTATGGTAGAGTAGGCAGTCTTCATGATAATTGTAAGCAAAAGTTGCATCTAAAAAATGTGAAACTTATTAATAACATTCATTAAAGTAACTTCATTTAGTTAGTAAATCACTTGTATATCTGAATCTTAAATGGAAAACTTTCCTTTTTTAATTTTTAGAAATGCGTATTATTTCTTATTTTGTTTCACTTTTTCCATTTGTACATTTCTTAGGTTCGGAATTTTCTTTCTTTAACTTAGTTTAGTTTGTACCTGATGTATTACGCCTTTAAGTTTAAAATTTGAATTAATTTCAATCTTATCCAATTCATATTGGATATGTTCTTTGCTTACCTAAAACATTGCATTCTGTTTATTGATATTATCATTATTTTTAAACTAATAACGAAACACTTGTTCTGTGAAGGAATAGTTATATATAAGGATATAAAAAATAATTTTGGCAGATGATTTTAGGATTCTTTCAAAAGGGCACATAATTCAAGTTAATTTAGGTATTGATATTGTTATATTATTTATTTTCATAATACAGGTAGATGTATAACTAATTATAATTACAATTCAAACGAAGAAATATGTAGGTAGTATAACTTAGTGTTATGAGCTTGCAATTCAAAATTGTTAGTATCATACTTTCCCTTTCCTTCGATATTCAACTATAAGAAATGAATATTGTATTTTTTTCTGCATTACTATCTCCGAAAGAGAGAGTTCGAGAGTATAAATACACTTCCCCCATATTTCTGTGGTAGCTGAACTCTAAATAGTAAATTTTAAGGAAATACATTGTGAATGCTTATAAATATATTTCGCTAAATGAATTCAAATTTTAAATTTGAAGCAATATTTATAATTAAACTAAAGAGTAATAATAAGTCTAAATGGTTAAATGTATTAAATTATAATTTCTATGCTACATTAAATCTATAATAATAAAAGTAATTGAAATCTATTAAAAAAATCATATGGGTATTTATAAAAGTGTAAAGTTATTTTGCTATCAAAAAACATTAAATGAAGACAATTTTAATGAAAGCTCATTACTATGTGAAATTTCACGTAGAATGAATGGAAACTTTGTATCATTAATGTGACTGGTATTCGCCAACAATATCATCTATTTTGAAAGTATTGTTTGAGGTAAAATTAATTTCAGCAATAATTCGATGTAATGTGAAAAGTCCAATTTTAAAATATGTTTATCGCATTTTGTATCAAATTGAAGATATTGTTTATTTAACATTAATTATTTTGTATTTTTCTTTAATGCAATTTAGATCTAAATATCTATTAAATAAGATTGTCAACATTATTAGATAGTAAACATTATAAATATTTGTCTAAATGATTCCGTCATAGTTTCATCAGTTCTAAAGAAGAAATGAATTGGTTAAAATGTTTTTCATATTTCGATTTTCCATGTTGCTTTTTTACTTCCTCTAGATAAGCCGTAAGAACACATTTTTCTGAAAAGTAGAATATTCATTGTTAAATTGCATTTGTGAAAAAATTTTATTTTCATGATTTATGGCTTTTTAGTGTTATGAATTTTTTTTTTCATATACAAAGCTTCTAGCGAATACAGTGAATAATAATTGTAGTTAGAATATTTAATAAAATTTTGCAAATAATCCAAATATTTTACGACTTATTTTTATTACTTTTACTCGATATCATGAAGAAAAGCATTTACTTTTTAGAAAAATATAAGTAAGCTTAAAATTTAAGAAATTAATGAGATAACAAATGCAACCAAAAATATAAAAGCATACAGAATATGAAATCAACAGATGGAAATTGTTTGATAAATTAACCTTAAATTAGAAAGGAAAGCTAAATTAAACTGCAAAATTATATGGTAAAATTGTAAATCTTTGAATATTTATTGCTTTGAATATTATTGAGAATTAACTATACACCAATTATATTTTATTTTAAATTTTGGTGAAAGCATAAAAATATTGTTATGTGATAAAGTAACAGCATCTGCTTTAGTACCTATTTCATGAATAACAATGTCACCAGAAATTATCTAGAAATTAAATCAAAATCAAAGAAGATGTTCAACACATGCACATTTTCCTCAATAATCAAATTTAGAAATTTTTCACGTGACAAAAATAAATAATAAACATCTTGATTTGTTTACAAAACTTATTTACATGTAAGACATAAACTCGATATATATATCTTTTAGTTAATAAGTAGGATTTCCAAAACATTTTTAATTAAATCTGATAAAACTCAATTTATATAAATAATCAATAAAATATCGTAAAAAATTAATTTATATAAATAATTAATATGTCACTAATACTGCTTACAGCAAGAATATTTCTAAGCACTCAATATGTAAACTAATAGCTATGTTAAGTTTCATATAGAAAACCAAATATATTATTTTTTCCAGTTTTATCTAACACAACATCACATCTAAAATAGTTAATTCTAGGCAGATTACAGTTAAGAAAAAAACTTTAAATTAAAAAACAAAATCTGGGAACACTTTTTTATAATAAATACACATAATTCTTTAATACATTCATTATGTGCTGAATTTATTTGGAGTGTTTTATTACGAAAAACATTTACACATTGTTTAGTATTCCACCTGAAGGCAAGATACCCTGAAAAAATATTTTGTTAGAATGCATATGGAGTGAATATTATATGCATATTTTACTCATACAGTTATAGATTTCATGCAATTCTGAGCTAAAACATGCAAATTAAAATGTAAAAGAAATAAAAAGATACAAAATTAGGCTTAAAAATCTATTATTTTGGAAGCATAATTTTCTTGTATTTTATCAGTAATGTATTAGTCAAAAACTAACCAAAGTATTATTTCGAAGCACTTTTATGTTTTATTATTAAAACAAAAATTGAATTTGGTTAAAAGAAATACGATTAAATTATTTTTTCTTCAAATAACTGATATTATAAATACCGAAAACATTTATAAAAATAACTAAAAATAAACATTTTAGTTGATAATAAGCATACTTTATTTACTCTTGCTTTATCCATAATCAATGCAAATTAGCTTGTAATTTACTTATCTAGGTTTTATATTCAAAGTTTTTTATATCTCTGAATACAAAAATTGGATAAAATCTTCAAAACAGCTTTAGGGCGCATTCTACATTAAATGCTCCCAACGATTTTTAAATAGTTTGGATAATTATGAAGATGCAGCTAAATGTTGAAATTTCAAAATCATACAAATCTCTAAATCTTCTGCTACATTAGGTAAAATAGAAATAATGTTTTTTTGTAAAAACATTTTTAATAATGAAATGAATATATATTAGAACTATGTGTATTAGGAATAAATCTATTGAAATTATCTCTTTTTAAATATTTGTCCAACAAAATTGAATTTAATTTTGAGAAACACTTAATTTTTAACTTGTTAAGAATCAATTTATTTATAATTACACATTAAAAAATATATTTCATTTTGGTAATCATTATCAATATCAACTATTTAAATTTTAATTTTAACTTATTTCAAATCTGTTTCTATTTAAACAATTTAACTATTTGATTTTCTCTCAATTTTTCTCAAATTTCTACGGGAAAAGTGTTGTGCAAACTTAAATTGTACTGATTTAAAGAACATTGATTTAATATAATAAATGACAAAAAGAAAGATATTTTTGACTTTTTTCTCAAAATATTTTAGAAATAGTAAACAATAATCAAAGCGTTATGTACTTTTAAAGTGAATTTTTTATTTCACTGTTTATCATGTCACTCCTGTAACATATATTAGACATAAGGGAAAAATAAACTGTTGTATATCTTTGCAAACCGAAGTAATTAAAGGTTAGTAATTAAATATTATTTTCCTTTATTTTATACATATATTACAATATAATATACAATACGTATATAACACTAATATTATTTTCATTTATTTTACATACATTTACTAAAAAAAAAACCTTTATTTCCAATGGGACAATTAAATTCTTCATTAGAGTCATTATCTACTTTAATTTCTGTTTAGAGACAATAAATAGGAGGATTTTACGAGGTTACCACCTTGGTTCCATCCAAATGGGACAACTAAAATGATTGATAAACAAAGGTTAATTAGTAATATAATTTTATCTGAATTTAATATTTATGTTTATTGCCTATTAGAACTTTATAACAATTTTGCTATATTTAAATACATTTTAGCTTGTTATTCATAATTAAAGAAATGCAAGTATATTAATTTCGTTATTGATTTTTATAAATATTGTGTATCTTATTTAATTGTTGTAGGTTCATAATGTCACAAATTGCTTACATATTTATTACAGCCTTTAATTAAGACATCTAATGGAAAAGCATTTATATCATTTTATATATTATTTAATATCGTCACTAAACTCAACGAAATATCATGTGAAAAAATTATAGATTTACAAACGAATTTAAACAAAAAAAAAAATTTGGACTTTCTGAAAATGCTTTATAGTAAAACGAAAGTTAATTAAATGTATTTTTAAAATTGCATACGAAATATTCTTATTCTTATTGATTTGTTTTTAACAAATGAAATTTTAATGTGTTGTGTGTATAAATTAAACCATGTTAAGTATTATGATAAATGTTTTTGTAATAAAAGTCACCCTTAAATAAAAATTTAGTTTCCAACGATAATTTTGGTTTTATAGTTTTGAGCCCCAGACACACAAGCTGTTTCATAATATCTTATACATTTATATTTGAAAGTTTACCAAAGATTATTCTTAGTAAAATCTCATTTGATGTGTTCTGTGTGTCTCATATATTTCTACTCATCGCATAAAAATTCAAACACTGCAATATGCTGATTGTTTTGCTTATTTTATTTATCTTATTATTCCCAAAATAGTCTAATGTGAAAAGATGTTTTACACATGACTATCACATACAAAATATTTTTTATTTTAGCTATTTAATATTTGAGTTTATACGATAAGTTAGAACCTCAATACTCGTTATTAATAACAGTCTAAAGTAGATAAAAGAATCCTGTGAAAAATCTTACCTCCGTTTCAATGCTTGTAATTGAATAGATTTCAATTTTGAGCAAAGTTTTCATATAATTAGATTTATATCTAGCAAAATATTGTTTCTTTAATTTGATTTTTGTTTTTAATTTCTATATTAAAACGTGTAAAATGTCGCAAAATAACATTAGCATTTTATAATTTTAAAATCCTTTAAAATTTAATTATTTTGAAAGGAATAGAATATATATCCAGTGTTAATTATTGTTTCGGAAAAACAAAATGATTGAATTAAATTTCAATCCTCTTAACAAGCATGCAACATTTTAAAATTTAACTTTGAATTTTAGAGTCAACTTTATCATATTTTGCAGAAATATTTTAATTTAATCATTGAATATTTTTAACTGAAACATATCTTTGATATTATTTCCGAAAAACAAATTATGTGAAATTGCACTCACGTGAAAAGTTATTATGTAAAGAGATAATGCAATAATATGTAAGAGAAAATAAATAATTGAATAAGTTATTGGAGTTAATAGAGAAATAAAGTTACATTAATATTTAAATGTGTTATGTTTCTTTATTAGTTGATGATTTTAATATTTTAAAAGTTTAACGTTTTACATGGCACAGTATAAGTTTCCAAATAAAATATGAATGTTCTGGAATACAAAACACAAAAACTGTATGAAATAAATGAATTAACTACTTCACAACCTCAGTTATGCAACATGAACAGCTGTTACACAAGAAATTAACGGATGAGAAATCTTTGTTTACTTTTTGAAAAAATTAATGTTCCTTAAAGCAGAAATCAAATAACAAATTATTATTTTTATACTGTTTTACAATGTATGATTCTTATAGCATATTATGAAACATAAGTTAGAAAATAACTCAAACTTACAAATGTAAACATTCAGTGCCACACATGAAGTTAAATTTCATGGCTGTTTTAATGTGACTTTAAATGATTTTTATTAATTAACATAAAAATATCTCGATTCAATTGAAGTCTTTTATTTTTAAAATAAATTTTTATCTTAAATCTTAGTAATTATATAATATGTCGTTTAATGATTATTTTGCATTACTTAGTTGGAAAGATAATCAACAATTTTTTAAACAAATCATGTGTTTTTGTTATACTAAAAATTAAGGAATTCGGCATTACGAATATTTGTATTTTTTAGTTGTATGTACTTTTCCAACAAGATTGTTTTTGCAATTGAGTTATATAGAGGTTTAATTACTTTGTATGTAATAGATATATATTGGAATATCCGTAATTATTTTTCCAATATTATATTAATATTTCAATACTGTATGAATCTAATTTATTTTTGCAACTATTTTAGGGAGAGTTATATATGAAAACTAACTTTATTTAAATAAATTACATTTGAGTTAAAAAGGTTTCATAATTACAGGAAATTATGTGTGTGTTAAAAACAAAAAATAAGCTAATTTCTCATTGGCTCATCCAATAATTCAATCGATTTTTTGATTGAATTACAGGGTAAGATTTTGAATCTTTAATCGTTTGTTAAATAAAGGACACTGATCTTGCGATTTCATTTACTTTGTCAGTGCTTATAGCGCATATGACAGTTAGGTATCATTAAACTTTATTTTAATATTTTTTTTCTGCATAAGAACCACAGATTTATTTTGATTGATTTGTGCAAAATTTAAAAGGCAATTATTTAACGCAAGCTATTCTTTCCATGATTAATATAAAGATAGAGAAGTAGAAACATAATTGACTAAAATTTTTATACTTTCATTTAATGTGTCTTATATTTATTTTCGTGAATAATGAAATTCTTTTAATTATAATATAAACTAAGGTAACAATAAATTTAGAACTAAAATTATTTTAGGAATTATAAGTTTTCTTTAAAAAAAGTAACTTTAAAGTTTTCTAAAATTTAACTGTAGTTTTTATTCATTTCTACAACTAACGCCATAATAAAATCTAATTTAATTATACAAAAAATATAAATCAAAACTCAGTTATAAGAATTTAAATAATATAATCTGTAAGTGATTCTTATGAAATTCTATGAAATTATAAAGGATGGATAAAATTGATCTTTAATTAAATGCTATTATATAAAAGATGTATATTAGGAATGCAATAAAATTCCGTACAAAAATATATAGAAATTAATTTTTCATAAGTTTTGCTTTGTATTGAAAAAACGAGTTAGAACTTTTAACGGATTCATCTCATTATTTTAATATTTTTACATTACTTTGAACCATTGGAAGGAACAATATAAATTTGAATTCTAGAACAATTCTATCACATTCATAATTAAAGTATTTAGACACAATTGTGTAAAAACACATATTAATCATCAATATTTACATTATTTTAAGTGAAAATGTCAGTTTATTTATAAAATAATTTTGTCAAACAAGTATCCTCAATATTGTCATACAAATTATTCAAACATATTCATTTAAGTTTTACTTTTAAAATATGATTTTAAATATTTGCACACCAAATAAAAGTTTGATAAAAGAAATTTATTTTTCTTTTACTTACAATAATGCATGATTCAATTTTTCCTTCGGGTAAATGGTTCCAAATTTACAACCAGTTGTAAACAATTGTAAAATACCCTATTCATTCAACTTTCAAAAAACTTTTGTTCCATTACCTAAATACTTTTGACACTATTAAATTTTGTACTTTTCAGACATTTGAAAATTTCTACAGTTTACTTAACTCTTACAAAATTCAGTAGGAATTGGATTTTCCACATGATGGATTATAATATTTATTGAAAAATAATATTTGAGTTGCTTCAAGAAACTTGTAAATGGAAAAGTTTGAAGTAACATCAACGAATTCCTTACTGTAATCCATTATTTTTGATATAAAAATACATTTCCCCAAAGTTAATGTAAATAATTCTTTAATGGAATAACAATTTGACAAAAATTAATTTTATAGCAAATTTCTATCGAAACCTTTTAAGGAATTGTGTAGATGTAATCTAAAGTCAAATATTTACACTGTGATTTAAAATTAAAACCTTTTAGGCTTTTGGACTCAAACTACAGCACAAATGCTTTTAACGAGATAAAGATTTGAAGTATCAATTATATTTATATAAAAGATTTATTTAAACAGAATATGTCAATTTATCACTTTTCTTTATAAAAAAAGATTTTATTCATTGGTATTTAAATTAAGAACATAATATTGTTTTAGATATTAGCATAAAATATATGAAAATAAAATATTAAATTTAGCAAATTTTAATACTTCATGGGACTCTTTTGCAGGTATTATATTAATTCTTTGAAATAAAATACGCATTCATGCAGTTGACATTCATACAGCAAGATCAACATAATAATGGATTAAATAATAGATCTTGTTGTATATATTTTGCGTAAGATTCAAACTTTGCACAAACTAAGGCTAATTTTTTGAATTTCATTAGTGAAAATTCTCACAAATCATATATTTGATAATAACCAAATATGTAAAACAATTTTCAATAGACCAAGAATACTGTTTGCCAAAAGTGTCAATTTGATGCATAATCAAATTTTAATGGTAAGGCTAAAAAGTTTAAAATTAGAACATATTGAAAGAACCTATTACGATACCGAATAAAAGCAAAACGTAAAACATTTAGAGAGCAAAGTTTTTTTATTAGATTAGATTTTTTCAATAAATTTAACAGAAATTCTCAAATATTCGAACTCTGTGGTTTTGGAAGTAAATAATTCTTGAATGCTTGGATCATGTTTGCTCTTCATTGGTGAAGTATTTTCCTCGAAGTTGTGTGTCTAGGAAATGGAAGAAATGATAATCTAATGGTGCTAGATCAAGTGAGAAAGGAGGGTGGTGGAAACATTTCACTGTCAAGTCACGGTATGGTATTCCTGGTCACCAATGCGATATGTGGCTTCACTTTATCAACAACGAACAGTACACTCTTTTGATTAACCAGTGCTGATGTTAAGATATTTATCTTGTAGTGCCTGTTACACACATTACAATCACTGCGAATACAGCCAGCAGTTACCATTTGACCTATTGATAGCAGTTCATAGAGAACCAGTTGATGAGTAGTCCATCATACTCATGACACAAAGCATAATTTTCTTTGGATCTATAGTTGGTCTTGCCATGTAAGGGACAGTGTCCTAGTTGGCAACCAATATTTGGAAAGCATGAATCTGTAATGTGATAAAGGATCCACTTCTTATCACTACTCAGCCCTCCGGTAAATATGGATACGCATTAATGACGAGAAAGCAACGATAGACAAGAGTCCCTTGTTATTGTTTATGGACTTTCAACAACATGAAAGAAACCCACTTGCTTAGCTTGTACGTCTGATTCAAGCGGCGTATATGAAGTCTAACAGCTCCACCGGAAAAGTTAAATTGTCTGGAAAGTTCACCACGTATTTGACTGCTGTCCTCTTCAATGGTTGCTTGTAGTATTTTTCATTTAAGGACTTTGATTGCTCACAACTAGCTTCATCCCAGAGGGACAAATCTCCAGACCTGGATTTGTGAAACCGATGCCTTATCGTACAATTATTCACAGCACTATCCCCAAATGCTTGACGTATTCAGGGACTTAATGTAATGGTGATAAACCATATTGAAGTTGTAAAGCAAATAACACCCAACGCTGTCCTCTGACCCTTTTACTTCTCTTCGTTACTGTATGAGATACGTTTGAGGAATATGCGTCTCAACCTTGTTATACTCTAATTTACATATTTATTCTCATTACATTCAATGGCAATGCGAAAAAGACAACAACTTTCCTCAAATTATGTAAAACGTTGACTGTACTAAATCGGCTGGATCCAAATATTGTTTATAATTATTTAAAATTATTTGGAATTGCCAATATGTTTTTCTCTATGGCGAGTTCAAACAAAAATAATCCTTGTTGAGAAATTACCCATGAAGAATGTTAGTCTTAAGGAGGCTGCTTGTTAATTATCCATGATGATAAATTCAGAAAAAAATTGCAGACTTTTAGAACGGATTTTGCTGAATATAAAATTATTGAAGAATACCATTAAAACAAACAGTTGTTTCACTAATATACAATTTCTCAGATTCTCTACAAATTGCACATGTTCTATTCGATATTCCAACACTTTTTAAAGAACATCAGCACATGTAATATTTTTTATTTTATATAAAAATAATTAATATTAGCAATAATTAAAATTCTGAATTTCTCAATCCTTCTATTAGATTTTAAGACTCATTTTGCTCTTTGACATAGAACTATTTTGATTACATCCTCATCATTTAATGAATGCACTCACCTTAAAAAAATGGAGATTTGTATTGTGCTTTCGTTTCGGCAAATGCTTCTGTAAAAATGAACACTTGGGATTTTTCTGTATTTTTCCTCGTGACATATGAATATTGTATATAAACTTTAAAGAGTTGTTCGGAAAGACAATTTACGGTGCAGAGTCCCATACTTTACAGAAATCCTTAGGTATAATTTAGTGTATCTTTAGGTATAACTTAACCATGTTAAACACGTGTTCTAATCATAATTTGAGTTATATATAGAAAATCACTGAAACAAAGCCAAAATTTTTGTTTTTAACTTTTAGATTCTTAGTTGTCTTAGATAGATAACATAATGTTTAGAAATGTGTAAAATAGGAATTTGTAAACCTACCATTCCTACTAAAATCTGCAATATTTTAAAAAAATAACTCAGAATTTGACGGTTTTTTTTACCAAAGGAATGACCATTTTATTTCTATTTTGTTTTTGGAATCAAATAGCTACCAAGGGTATGCTTCAGTAAATATGTTAGGGAAATATTTGTGATTGCATGAGTAACTTTTCAAAATTTTCCTATGTTGTAAGTCTAGAATAGTTTCAAAGGAACGCTTATCCTTGAACAAATTTTTCTTTCGTATGTGAATGCTGGAGAAAATGTTATGATTTGAAAAGATGGAGTGCTATACCCATTTTTTCTTAAATCAGAGACTAACTTACTTTTTTAAAGGATAATGCTTTCTTAAATCCTTCGAAAAACATTTGCTTCAAGATTATATAGATGCTTGAGTTATCTTTCTTTTGAAGCTCATAGCCACGTTGTTCATTGCTATAAATACGTATGTTTATTCTACTTAAAACAATGATTATATATTAACACAAATGAAGAATAACTTTAGCATTATTAAAGAATTTTTTGTGTAGGTTACAAATACAGAATGATTAAAAATGTAAAATAG
>JAPDSC010157271.1:126122-136369 GCA_026290005.1 Latrodectus geometricus | reverse complement strand
TATATATATATATATCCATTATCCATGATTGTATACCACTAGCAAAACGTCTATTCACAACTATATAAAAACTAAGCTTACAAGTATTCTTAAGAGCGTAATTATTTTACAGAAATTAATAGTAGTTTTTAAAATTTTAAAAGTCCTTTCAAACTAAGAAAAAAACGCTAAAATAATGGTAGTTTTTAATTTTAATTAGTATATGCAGTATATTTGTGAATCTTAACTCCGTTTCAATGTTTGTAATTGAATAGATTTCAATTTTGTGCAAAATTTTCATATAATTTGATTTATATCTAGCAAAATATCGTTTGTTTAATTTGATTTTTGTTTTTAATTTCTATATTCAAGCGTGCACAATGTTGCAAAATAACATTAGTATTTTCTAGTTTTAAAATCCCTTAAAATTTAATTATTTTGAAAGGAATAGAAAATATCTCCAGTGTTAATTATTGTTTCGAAAAAACAAATTAGTTGAGTTAAATTTCAAGCCTCTTAACAAGCATGCAACATTTTAAAATTTAATTAACTTTGAATTTTAGTGCCAACTTTATTATATTTTGCAGAAATCTTTTAATTTAATAATTTAATATTTTTAACTGAAACTTATCTTTGATATTATTTCCGAAAACAAATAAAATTCCACTAAGTTATTGTGAAAAGAGATAATGCAATAATATATTAGAGAAAATATATAATTTAATAAGATATTAGAGATAATAGAGAGATGAAGATTCATTAATATTTAAATGTGTTATGTTTTTTTATTAGTAGATGATTTTAATATTTTGAAATTTTAACGTTTTACATGGCACAGTATGATATGTTTTCAAATAAAATATGAATGTTCTGGAAAACAAAACACAAATACTTAATGAAATAAATGAATTAACTACTTCACAGTCTCAGTTATGCAACATGAACAGCTGTTACACAAGAAATTAACGGATGAGAAATCTTTGTTCGCTTTGAAGAAATTAATGTCCCTTAAAGCAAAATTCAAATAACAAATTATTATTTTTATACCATTTTACGATGTATGATTCTTATAGACTACTAATTACTTTGTATGTAATAGATATATATTGGAATATCCGTAATTATTTTTCCAAGATTATAATAATATTTCAATATTGTATGAATCTAATCTATTTTTGTAATTATTATAAGGAGAGTTATATATGAAAAATTCATTTAAGTAATTTAAATTTGAGGTAAAAAGATTTCATAGGTGCAGGAAATTATGCGTGTGTTAAAAATTAAAACATTAGCTGATTTCTCATTGGCTCATCCAATAATTCAATGAATTTTTTTATTGAATTCTTGGTTAAGTTTTTGAATCTGTAATCATTTGTTAAATAAAGGACACTGAGCTTGCATTTTCATTTACTTTGTCAGTGCTTATGGCGCATATGACAGTTATATATTATTACACTTTATTTAAATGATGTTATTTTTGCATAATAACCACAGATTCATTTTGATTGATTTGTGCAACATTTAAAAGACAATTATTTAACGAAAGCTATTCTTTCCATGTTCCACGATTAATATAAAGATTAATATATATAGAATTATAGAGAAGTAGAAACATAATTGTCTAAATTTTTATATTATCATTTAAGACACTTAATGTTTCCTATATTTATTTTTTGTGAATAATGAAGCTCTTGTAATCATAATATAATCTTGGGTAACAATAAATTTAGAACTATAAGTATTTTAAGAGCTATAAGTTTTTTTTAAAAAAATTAACTTTCAAGTTTTCTAAAATTTAACTGTAGTTTTTATTCATTTCTACAACTAACGCCATAATAAAATCTAATTGAACTATACAAAAACATATAAGTCAAAATTATTTTTAAAGTCCTTGAAAAAATTCAATTATAAGAATTTAAATCAAATAATCTGTAAGGGATTCTTATAACATTCTATGAAATTATAAAGGATGAATAAAATGGATCTTTAATTAAATGCTATTATATAAAAGATAAATATTAGGAATGCAAAAATATATAAAAATTAATTTCTACATAAGTTTTGCTCTGTATTAACAAAATGAGTTAGAACTTTTAACGAATTAGTCTTATTAATTTCATACTTTTACATTACTTTGAACCAGTGTAATGAACAATATAAATTCTAATTCTAGAACAATTCTTTCACCTTCAAAATTAAAATATTTAGAAACAATTGTATGAAACCCAATATTAATCATCAATATTTAGACTGTTTTAAGTAAAAATGTCAGTTTATTTATAAAATAATTCTGTCAAACACAATATCCTCAATATTGTCTTACAAATTTATTAAACAGATTCATTTACGTTTTACTCCTAAAATATGATTTTAAATATTTACACATCAAATGGAAGTTTGATAAAAGAAATTTATTTTCTTTTTATTTACAATGTGCGTTAATGCATGATTCAATTTTTCCTTCGGGTAAATGGTTCCAAATTTACAACCAGTTGTAAACAATTGTAAAATACCCTATTTATTCCACTTTCAAAAAACTTTTGTTCCATTACCTAAATACTTTTGACACTATTAAATTTTTACTTTTCAGACATTTGAAAATTTCTACAGTTTACTTAGTTCTTACAAAATTCAGTAGGAATTGGGTTTTCCACATGATGGATTGATTATAATATTTATTGAAAAATAATATTTGAGTTGCTTCATGAAACTTGTAAATGGAAAAGTCTAAAGTAACGTCAACAAATTCCATACTTTAATCCATTATTTTTTATATAAAAATACATTTCCCCGAAGTTAATGTAAATAATTCTTTTATGGAATAACAATTTGACAATCGAAAATTAATTTTATAGCAAATTTCTATCGAAACCTTTTAAGGAATTGTGTGGATGTAATCTAAAGTCAAATATTTACACTGTGATTTAAAATTAAAACCTTTTAGGCTTTTGGACTCAAACTACAGCACAAATGCTTTTAACGAGATAAAGATTTGAAGTTTCAATTATATTTATATAAAAGATTTATTTAAACAGAATATGTCAATTTATCACTTTTCTTTAAAAAAAAATTTATTCATTGGAATTTAAATTAAGAACATAATAATGTTCTAGATATTAGCATAAAATATATGAAAATATAATGTTTAATTTAGAAAATTTTAATACTTCATGGGACTCTTTTGCAAGTATCATATTAATTCTTTGAAATAAAATACGCAAATAATACAAAAGAATTTTTGCTGTTGACATTCATACAGCAAGATCAACATAATAATGGATTAAATAATAGATTTTGTTGTATATATTTTGCGTAAGATTCAAACTTTGCACAAACTAAGGCTAATTTTTTGATTTTCCTTAGTGAAAATACTCACAAATTATATATTTGAAATAACAGAATATGCAAAACAATTTTCAATAGACCAAGAATACTGTTTGCCAAATCTGTCAATTTGATGCATAATCAAATTTTAATGGTAAGGCTAAAAAGGTTAAAATTAGAACATATTGAAAGAACCTATTACGATACCGAATAAAAACAAAACGCAAAACATTTAGAGAGCTGAGTTTTTTATTAGATTAGAATTTTTCAATAAATTTAACAGAAATTCTCAAAAATTCGAATATATATATATATATATATATATATATATATATATATATATATATATATATATATATATATATATATATATATAAGCATTTTTTTAATTAAATGTATAAAATTCTTGTCGTTTCTTATAAGGAGCCTTCTTTGGACAAAAGTATTTCACTCTAAATAAATATATTTGAAGCAAGTTCATCTTACCCTTTACCCTTAAATTTCTTGCTATTTTAATATCCCAAAAGAACATTATCTACAGAAATTATAGCTTATTGTTATCCCTCGAAATAATCACCAACGGCATCCAGTCCTACTGGCAATGTGCATTAAGTTTTAAAATCCTCTTGTAGTAAAACTCTGTGGTTTTGGAAGTAAATAATTCTTGAATGCTTGGATCATGTTTGCTCTTCATTGGTGAAGTATTTTCCTCGAAGTTGTGTGTCTAGGAAATGGAAGAAATGGTAATGTAATGGTGCAAGATCAAGTGAGAAAGGAGGGTGGTGCAAAAATTTCACTGTGAAGTCACGGTATGGTATTCCTGGCCACCAACGTGATATGTGGCTTCACTTTATCAACAACGAACAGTACACCCTTTTGATTAACCAGTGCTGATGTTTAGCTCTTTCTCTTGTAGTGCCTGTTACACACATTACAATCGCTGCGAATACAGCCAGCAGTTACCATTTGACCTATTGATAGCAGTTCATAGAGAACCAGTTGATGAGTAGTCCATCATACTCATGACACAAAGCATAATCTTCTTTGGATCCATAGTTGATCTTGCCATATAAGGGACAGTGTCCTAGGTGGCAATTGATATTTGGAAAGCATGAATCTGTAATGTGATACAGGATCCACTTCTTATCACTACTCAGCCCTCGGGTAAATATGGATACGCATTAATGACGAGAAAGCAACGATAGACAAGAGTCCCTTGTTATTGTTTATAGACTTTCAACAACATGAAAGAAACCCATTTGCTTAGCTTGTACGTCTGATTCAAGCGGCGTATATGAAGTCTAACAGTTCCACCGGAAAAATTAAATTGTCTGGAAAGATCACCACGCATTTGACTGCTGTCCTCTTCAATGGTTGCTTGTAGTATTTTTCATTTAAGGACTTTGATTGCTCACAACTAGCTTCATCCCAGAGGGACAAATCTCCAGACCTGGATTTGTGAAACCGATGCCTTATCGTACATTTATTCACAGCACTATCCCCAAATGCTTGACGTATTCAGGGACTTAATGTAATGGTGATAAACCATATTGAAGTTGTAAAGCAAATAACACCCAACGATGTCCTCTGACCCTTTTTTTCTCTTCGTTACTGTATGAGATACGTTTGAGGAATATGTGTCTCAACCACGTTATACTCTAATTTACATATTTATTCTCATTACATTCAATGGCAATGCGAAAAAGACAACAACTTTCCTTTAATTATGTAAAACGTTGACTGTACTAAATCGGCTGGATCCAAATATTGTTTATAATTATTTAAAATTATTTGGAATTGCCAATATGTTTTTCTCTATGGCGAGTTCAAACAAAAAGAATCCTTGTTGAGAAATTACCCATGAAGAATTTTAGTCTTAAGGAGGCTGCTTGTTAATTATCTATGATGATAAATTCAGAAAAAAATTGCAGACTTTTAGAACGGATTTTGCTGAATATAAAATTATTGAATAATACCATTAAAACAAACAGTTGTTTCACTAATATACAATTTCTCAGATTCTCTACAAATTGCACTTGTTCTATTCGATATTCCAACACTTTTTAAAGAACATCAGCACATGTAATATTTTTTATTTTATATAAAAATAATTAATATTAGCAATAATTAAAATTCTGAATTTCTCAATCCTTCTATTAGATTTTAAGACTCATTTTACTCTTTGACATAGAACTATTTTGATTACATCCTCATCATTTAATGAATGCACTCACCTTAAAAAAATGGAGATTTGTATTGTGCTTTTGTTTCGGAAAATGCTTCTGTAAAAATGAACACTTGGGACTTTTCTGTATTTTTCCTCGTGACATATGAATATTGTAAATAAACTTTAAAGAGTTGTTCGGAAAGACAATTTACGGTGCAGAGTCCCATACTTTACAGTAATCTTTAGGTATAATTTAGTGTATCTTTAGGTATAACTTAGCCATGTTAAACACGTGTTCTAATCATAATTTGAGTTATATATAGAAAATCACTGAAACAAAGCCAAAATTTTTGTTTTTAACTTTTAGATTCTTAGTTGTCTTAGATAGATAACATAATGTTTAGAAATGTGTAAAATAGGAATTTGTAAACCTACCATTCCTACTAAAATCTGCAATATTTTAAAAAATAACTCAGAATTCGACGGTTTTTTTTACCAAAGGAATGACCATTTTATTTCTATTTTGTTTTTGGAATCAAATAGCTACCAAGGGTATGCTTCAGAAAATATGATAGGGAAATATTTGTGATTGCATGAGTAACTTCTCAAAATTTTCCTATGTTGTAAGTCTAGAATAGTTTCACAGGAACGCTTATCCTTGAACAAATTTTTCTTTCGTATGTGAATGCTGGAGAAAATGTTATGATTTGAAAAGATGGAGTGCTATACCCATTTTCTCTTAAATCAGAGACTAACTTACTTTTTTAAAGGATAATGCTTTCTTAAATCCTTCGAAAAACATTTGCTTCAAGATTATATAGATGCTTGAGTTATCTTTCTTTTGAAGCTCATAGCCACATTGTTCATTATTATAAATACGTATGTTTATTCTACTTAAAACAATGATTATATATCAACACAAATAAAGAATAAATTTACTATTATAAAAGAGTTTTTTGTGTAGGTTACAAATACAGAATGATTAAAAATGTAAAATAGAATCTTTTTATATTTTTCAACATGCGTGCTTAAAAATGTATAATATATATATACGTAATGTATATTTATTGTTCATTTATTTCTAATGCTTAATTTTTATTTCTTTGAACACAGTCATAAAAAAACTTATCCTTTCATTTTTATATTTAATAAAGATTGAAAAACTCTTAAAAGTACCCCAAACTATTATGAAATATTTTGAAAATTTTGATTTATAAAATTAAGTTAATAACATTTAATACAACATAAACTGTATTGAAAATATTTTCTGTATAAATAATTTTTATTATATTATATACATTTCTAATGGTTTGAATGATATAGAAGGCATTTGCGAGAAGCATAGAAATGGATGCCTCAGGGAAAAGCTGAAATTAGAAATTAGATGTCTCTGAAATTAGAAATCTGGTATAACGAAATTGTAAAAATGGGCTCTTGGCATTATTTGACTGAATTACTTCTATGGCAAGCTGTTGAGTAACTAGATACAATTACATGTCGTATAGAAGAGGCTAGATGGTGAGCGTGAATCCGTATATGATTCATAGATTTTGACAACAATTTCTGATGACGGGTTCGGAATCCATGATGTTCAGCCATTGACGGTCACTAGATAAAACGTGTGCCAATGACCGACATTTGTCATTATGCACTCAAAGAAGTAGAATTGCAACTCTGCCAGGACTCAACTTTCCGGAGCTTCAGACTGCTGAAGAGAGATATGCAGATCAACTGAAGGTGGTCCTTATGCGAGGCGAGCACTCATTTGCGTCAAGCTCGATGCCACGCTATTGATTAAATCTTTGAAATGGGCACGTCTTCAACACCGCTGGGTGTGTGATCAAAGGAGGGCTGCTCCCCTTACGAATGAGTACAGATAGTAGGCTCATTTTCATTTGAATAAAAAGTGGAACTCGTTTTCATCCACCAAGCTGCGCCAGTAGGTGATGCTTTGGTGATGCTTATAAGATAATAATGCCGGACCACACTGGGCTCGCCTCGCCGATGCTCATTTTGATCAGGAAACAATTAAACGCAGTGTAGGGCCAGCTCAATCACTGGACCGTAACCCAATCGAACATATTTAGGAGGCTTTAAAACGACGTGTAGCTACTCTTAAATCCCTCTCCTAGGATCCTAAACAAGATTTCAACAACGGCTTCCATATCCTGCACAATTAATAAACTGCATAACTGAGAGTATCTAACTTCACTGCATGTACTGTTTTGCTTCTTGGAGGGATTATGCCCCATATTAAATGTACTTTTCCTATACCAAACTTACGTTTTCCATTTGTTCATTGCATACATATGCTAATTTTCATAACGTCATATTTATATATTATATACTGTTGATTTCTTTTTATGCTATTTTGTTGTTTCCTATGTGTGGTATAATGTGCATAAATTTCATTAAATTCAACGCATAACTTTTTGTGTTATCGTCTTTTTTGTGTATTTTATTCACATGTTTCTTTACAATCAAAATTTATCAAATTTCAAAAGTTAAATAAAATATTACAATAAATTATTTTATGTGGGTATCAAATTATTTCAGCTAAATAAAACGAAAAGTGATTTAATTAAATATGCAAATGAGTTAAAGAAATCTAGCCTTCAACGAGTTCTTAAAATCCTGATTTTCTTAAGAGAGTAGCTAATAATATACAAGAGCGTTAGTAATTTAGTTTTGGAGTTCATATACAATACAATTAAAAAAGTTTATGGTTACCATGTGCAATACGTATTACATCAGAATAAATTAGTTTTCTTGATCATTTCTCGAATTAGTATGTTTGGCTACATTAGAAACTTCATTAGATCTTCAAGATATTAATGTTTTCATCTCTTTATCAAGTGTTCCCATCTGTACTCAACCGTATACAATTGGTATATAAAACGTAAGAAAATCTAGCTGCCTTGGAATATTTCCAAGCTTATTTAGTTGTTAATGCGTGTACGAAAGGCTTTATCATGATAGAACAATCGCTACATATTTGTTTCCTTGATTTAAAGAACATTTGCTGACGTTTCCTTTAGGTTTGCTTTAACAGAGAAATGAATGCAATGCTATTCATTTGTAGATAAAATGTTAGTATAAAGAATCATTGCAAACTATTATTGATTATTATGTTCGAAAAACATAATAATCAGTTTATTTTAGAATAAAACATTTTTATGATTAAAATATTTTGTATGAAAATATAACTTCGCAACCAAGAAAGATTTTATTCCATAAAGGTGTAAAAATCAATTTTTTCTAGAAAATAAATATTTATGATTATTAATAATAAAGTATTAAAGTTAATGAACACAAATTTTCCATCTGGAAATTCAAATAATTAAATTTAAAATATTTAACATTCTAGTTATTTTCTAATTATGAATGAGCCTTATCAGGAGAGCTACAAACATTCTGCAAATTTCAAGTGGGTATTATTTTTTTTATTTTTATTATTGATATAAAACTTACGCATTCATAAGCTGAATATAGGCAGTGAAATAATGCATATGAGAGGGTAGTTATTAAAATAAATATTAAGGAGAATGTTTTATGTATTGAAAATGTTTAAGATAAATTTGTTTATAATACATCTGTTTACTAAATGAAATGAAAAATAATTATTTGATTAATTTTAATTATTTATAATATAAGCATTAAAAGTGAATCCATATGAAGAATTATATATTGCATCTAAATAATAAAAATATAGCGTAAATAACATTGTTGAAAATGAAGCTAAGGTATTATGTATGAAATTTATGCAAATAGTTTTTCCTGCAAATTAAGCCAATATAAACTATTATTGCACTTGTTATTTTCCTACTTAAATACAATTTTGCTTTCTTTAAACTATTTTTGTAATGGGAACATTGTTGGGAACTTTTAAAGATCATTTTGCTTAAAAATTCCTGATGAGACTTCTTATTTTCAAAAAGACGATACTCTCTAACAAAGAGAAAAATGAAAATAACAAAAAATAACACTTTTTGTGAAAATGTGAGAAAAGAAATTTATAGTTTCATTCTAAGCACGAAATATAAAGAACATGTCCTTGCAGTTCTAAAAGATAGAGATATATTTTAGTGTATAAAAGAAACAATGACATAAGAAAACTAGAATTTTACTCTATCCATGTGTAAGAACCTTTTTATGAAGACTGCAGTAAAAAATATGTGTGTCAAAAATCAAATTTAGAATTTGCATAAACTTTCTTTTATGTTTTTCTCAATATTTATTGCAGTAATTCCATTAAAAAATACAAACTGAAAAATGGGCTGTCATTGAATTCAAAATATTCATTTTTTATACAAGTAATGCGTTAAATATTATGATTTCTGCAAAAATATGTTTCAACATAATTAACTAAGTATAAACATTATAGTTATTTTATAGCTGGTAACTTTATTATATTAATAAATACATAGTTTACAGGCAATTCAAATGAAAAGCAACGGGTTCAGTTACCTGCATAATATAATAATTTTTTTTATGTAATAAATCATTCATTTTGTCATTTTAATTGTATATTTTGCATTATTTAAAATATAGTTTGTAGTTAAATCAATTTATAAATGTAGAGATAAATTAATTGAATATAACATGTTTTAAGAAAAAAATGCTGCTTTTTTTACTAGTATAAATTATTTGAATTCAACACAGGTTATATATATATATATATATCTATATATCTATATCTATCTATCTATCTATCTATCTATCTATCTATCTATATATATATATATATATATATATATATATATATATATATATATAT
>JAPDSC010157271.1:99730-126112 GCA_026290005.1 Latrodectus geometricus | reverse complement strand
TATATATATATATATATATATATATATATATATATATATATATATATGCAGTGTTATTCTGTGTAATCATTTATTTAATCTATGTGTGTCAAAAAAATAATTATGTTCTCCAATGCTCTAGAAGTACATTGCAGAGAAACTACACCAGGGATTTCTTAATTGAAAAGATAAAATTTATCTAAATAACTTATTTATTTCATCTTAATGATCGATATTTAGCAACCTTAAATAAAATATACATAAGTTATTTGATGTTATTCAAAAGAAATGCTGTTTGTTGAAATTTGTTCATGAAATATGAACATTAAAACATTTGTTACTCGATGATGATCTTTCCATATTGTTTGACTTTCAAACAATTGATATACTTATGTAAATAACTTAAACAATGAGATGATAGACACTACCCCGTTTTGAGCCAGTAAAAAAATACACGAAATTCAGTAGGAAGCTAAGATTAGGTAAGTTTCAGGAATAAAACCTTATAAGTGAATTGGGAAAAACGTATTGCGTTTGAGCAACACAGAGACACAGTTAAAGATGATCGCAGCAAGTGCAAATGATATCCTTCGTGAAATACTACTGGAAGAAATGTAAGTCACTATCCTTCTTCCTCTCATAATATATTCCATGTGAACGATTTTACACACGAAAAAATCATTAGAAAGCTTAAGGAGAGGCGTAGTGCGACCAATATAGCTCAAAAACTTGCAACTAACAGGTTTCATTTCGTGTTTGAAAAGAATGATTGAATAAATTATCATAGATTCAGCTCCTATAAAGATTTTTGGTGAGTGCTCTGGGGAAGTAACTACTGTGAATCAAGGATACATCTTCCTGCAGACGAAAAACGTTTAATGCTAGTAAACAAAAGTCATTGCTCAACAACTGGCAATCAGGTGACAGATACCGAGGTTTACTGTGACCAGAAACCTTCACTTTTGTGAATGATAGGGGAATAACCCACCTTTGTGGGTTATCCCCTCATCGTTCTGAACACTGTATCCCATTGAAAGTTGGAAATTGGAGCTACCAATTAGAGTGCTGAAAGGAGTACAAAAACTGAACTTATCATCAATGGAATCAAGTTCTCTTTATGAATGAGAATCATTTCAGAATCACAAGCGATTCAAAACACCAGTGGATTTGGAGATGTTACTACGGCTTCACTGTAGTAACATCTTGGAGAAAAAACCGTTATGATGGTCCTGGAGTTGTTGTCTAGCCAGGCATTGTTCAGAACGTGCAAATTTTGGTCTAAGATATAACAGAAGTTCTGAAACTGGAGATCGCTTTCGTAATGGGTTAATCATAACCCGTATGCTGTATAGAAATAGTGTCTCGAAGTGACATTGGAATAGACTTTATTATTTGGATTACAATGCAAGACCAAATCGGACTCCTGCTTTTTAGGAAGGAAGAATAATACTCAAGTTATTCTAATATAGCTTTGTGAAATTTGAAAAAAAATTAATTTATCTCAATGCGCACATTCAATTTATATTAATGCTGTCAGAGTGCGAAATTTAAAAATCTTTTATTTGGGTTTTAAAGTCTAATAAAAGCTTTATTTATATAGATTCTGGAAAGCTGAAAAATTGTAAAAGTTATTACATAAGAGTGGTGAAAATTTCGAGTGCCATTTACTAAAGTGAAGTTGAGAAAAAAATAAACATCTCTTTGATTTCAAACTAATGCATATTCTTAAAACTTTCAACAGTTTAAATATTTTTCACTACAAATATTTATATTTTCTTAGACTTTTTTCAGTCGCATGGCTCTCAAATTTTGCAAAAAATTTCATTTCCAATTAACTTTATAATTTTACTATTTTGGTATTTACATGAGTTGTTTTAATTGTCATATAATTGTTTATAATTTGTCATATGTTGTTTTAATTGTTTATAATTTGAAGCAATCATATATGCATTTTCATCTCAGTTAGTATCAACAGCTTCTTATACCTCTTTCATATAAATTTCAGATTTTTTAGAGATTTATTAGTACAAATCAAGGAACAGGAAACCATGTAAACAAAATGGATTTTAAATTGAAAAAAAGGGGAAATTCCAATAACATAAAAGATGAGATTTATAAATTAATGTCCTTGAAACCGTTATGGTTTGTAAGTGAATACTGAAAGATAAACAAATGTTTAACAAATCCGTAAGCCCACTATTCTTCTAGATTTTTATAATATTTCAAGGCAAATAAATGTTATTTCAAACTCTGACTAATAATAGCCTGGTTGATCTTATTTAATAAAAAGTGAGAAATTTTTACAAGAAATATTCATTTATATGTTGTTAGAAAAACTTTATAATTATTTTTCATGAAAGTCAAAGAATCTATATACTTATAATGAACAAATACAAAATATAAAACGAGCAAACTCCATTTTGTTAAAAATGTTTGATGTTATTAGCTCAAAAGAATTGAGCATAATAGAAAATGATTCGAATTTTTACATGAATGAAGGTTCTACTTTCTATACAATTCTACATGATCTGGAAGATATTTGTATTTTTTTGTTTTATGATTCTAAAAAATCATACAACAAAAAAAAAAAATGAATGAGTGGAGACTTGTCAAAGACAATAAAAGAAGCTTGATATTTTTGTAATAGTGTCAAGAAAAGATATTATCAAAATAAATCAAAGCAATTTTGGTATCTTTTGAACTGATATTTAGAAGTGTATTGGAATTCTCTCTCATATCAATTTATTTTCATGAATTGTTTGGACATTATGTAAAATTACTAAGCTATCGTGAAAGTTAAAGATATATAGTTTTATTGTTAAAAATATGCATAACTACAATTATATTGAATTTTAGCCTTAAAAAAACCAAGTAAAACTATCCAGATTAAACAAATATAAATGCATTGCTACGATTTAATTAAAAAAAATATTCTACAGAGAAAATTTACTAAGGGAATTCTCTTATTTTCAAACAATTATTAGCCACAGCACGTCTTACACAGTAAATAAACTATTACAAATGTTGGGAAAAAACTAATTCAAAAATTGTATAGAATGTGTGTAATGAATAGAAAGAGTCACATATTTTAAGAAATGCAATTTCTCCACTTTTTTCTTTTTACTTTAGATCTCGTATTGTTTCGGGATCATAAAATCTAGTCTATTTTCTTCACTATTATCCCAATCATATCAGATGCTTTAAAAACATTATATCAGATGCTTTAATTTCTCATGCATTTATTTTCTTATAATCCAAAGCAATGGTTTCACAACATTTAAATACCAAAGAGAGAATATTAAATGTGACACACATACAGTAAACAAATTACATTCTTCTTTAAAAAAGAAAGTAGTATTAAGCTTTTTGAACATCTAACGAATGTAATAAAAAGTAATCATTTT
Organism: Latrodectus geometricus; assembly: GCA_026290005.1. Taxonomy (NCBI): domain Eukaryota; kingdom Metazoa; phylum Arthropoda; class Arachnida; order Araneae; family Theridiidae; genus Latrodectus; species Latrodectus geometricus. Next base: position 122,729 of record JAPDSC010157271.1, on the reverse strand, counting down.
GTACTGAATCTATTTTCCTCTTACATAATTGTTTAATTAAAATAGATTTTAAAATGACTGCTCTGGCTAAACCTAGAAATTCAATTATGTAATAAACAAAATCTAGAACGAAATATTAAAAAAAAACAAAGGGTTCCCTGATTGTCAGTTCTGTTGTTAATTATAAGTGGGGTGCAATTGTTAAAATTTACACACCCTTAATTTATTCCATACATCTAAGGTTGTGGATTTTAAAAGAATTGATTGAAATAATCATTTTAATATCTTTGGTGGTTATAATTAATTTTACTAATTGAATTGCTTCTAGAGAATTTGGTTACATCATACCCAGATATAAATTTTGTTTTTTTAAATTTCAATTTATAAATGGTTTTTGGAAATAATTTAAATGGTTTGAAAATCGTAAAATGAATCATAAATATAAGTCACTCATGGTAGAAAATTAAAGTATTATAGATAAAAATTTTAGGTTTCTGTCATAAGACACAAATATATTTGTTTTCTATTTGTGATTATCATTTAAATAAATCAAATATATTTAAAACTTTTACTATGGACATCAGTTTTCATTGAAACATTATTAACTTTCATGTGGTATTATATTACGAAGAATGTATTTTTAATAAAATACATCATGATAAATTTAGAATAAAATTAAATTTTTGAATTCAAATTTTTCCTGCTTTAAACTTTTTCTTAAGAATAATGAACAAAAAAATTGGCATAACAAAATTTACATTTTTTTTATTTTGGTGTAGTATGTTATGAATCTAAAGCTAAGCGGATTTAATAATTCAAAAGATTTTAAATCCTAAAAATATCGGTAATTGTGAAATAAGTTACATTAACATTCTGAAAATAATATTAAGTTTCTGAGTACATGAATATAAAGTTAATACATAAAAAATATAATACATATTTTGCTCTCAATTTTTCTTTCAAATATATACATGTATAACCACTATCACAGAAAGAACATTTGATATACAAAAAATAATACAATATATCAGAAATAAATTGAAATATTTAATATTAAACAAACATTCATTTTAATTATAGCTACTAAACATTAAACTAACAACCTCAGTAACAGAAATAAAATGTTTTTATTAAAATGGTGGAAATGTTATATAAATAGAACACATTGACTGAAACTTTCTTTTAAGACAATGTATTTTTATGCAGCAATTGAAAAAATGTGAGTACAATAAAAAACATCTAAAGATTTCAAATAAGTATTCTTATCTTTTGGTTCCTATATATATTTGAAATACAATTTTCAATGCATTAAGCAATAAAATGTTTCCTTTATTTATGGGAAGGGATAATCTTTTAGAACCAAAGACATGTAAAGGAAATCCATAAAAGTGGATTTCTAAATATTTATACAAGCTTGTTTATTTATTTCAGAGGATTACCATCTGATGCGACATTTCTGATTTTATGTTTTTTTCTCCCAAAATTGGCTGAATAGGAGAAAAAAACTGTTTTTTTATCATATCCGATAATCCTATATTTAGTCCTAAGTGTTTGGAAAATAAATGATTTTCATTGCGTGAAAACCAAGCTTGTATTAATGAATTCAACGTTTTATTTTATTATATTTTTAATGCAGTTGATTTTCCATTTATAATTTTTGTTTTTTCACTTGTATGTATAAACATGCTGCTGTTTCTTATGCCAGGCTACTAGGAATTTCCCCTTTCAGTGCCACTGCGAGCAGACATGATAGTAACTTTATATAACCTTACACATAGTATATATATATATATATATATATATATACAATTTCGTGCAAAAGTATCAAACTAAAATTATTCACAAATTTAAAAAGAGTTGCTAAACATATAACTTTATAATTCAATCTTGTAAGAAATTTATATAAACAAAAGAATCGTAACCTTGAAAGTGAGTACTCGTAACTTTACAGCAAGGACTAAGCAGAAAACCTCAGATAAACTATATCCGGCAGTATCAATTCACATGGAAGGCATTGCGACCACAACATACTTTATGTGCCAGAGCCGTTATTAGTGAATACGAAGAATCTTTGGTTGGATCAGTATTCGAACTCTCTTACTTACGATAACAAGATCATTGCTCTAATCAACCCTACTGCCACAGTCACATATAAATCTCAATATACTTAGTTTAATTTTGATTAATTTTAACTAAATCATATAATCCCCACATTTAAAGTGGCAGCATCTAAAGAAAATATTCTTATACATTTGATATTAAAATATAATTTTTTTTTTCATTTTCTTTCTAAAATAAAAATTACATTATGCCATAAAATAACACACTTCATTAATATTATTTTGTAAGAAAATAAGAGAGTTAAAGAACAAAAGAAATAAAGTTTATAAATTAGTGTAATATTAATAGTCTATTGTTACTTTGCAATAACAAAACTCAGAGATGTCAATTCTGCCTTAATATATCATTTTATTTTATTTAAATGAAAATATTATAACAGCAATAAAAAGGAAATTTATGATTAAAATTCGAAATAAAATTTTTCTCATTTTTAAAATTGCAATATTTTTATGCCCTGGGGATGAAATTTTAACATTAACATTGCATATTAATGACTGTTTTCATATTATTTTTATGTCCGTTGATTGCCCAAAAAATAAAAGATTTATTTATCTATTATCCTAATTTATTTTAAACATCAATTAATTTGAAAGTGCTAAGACGATAAAATTTTGATTTTTAAGTATGGTTTCACAGAATTACCTTTCTTCATAATAATTTTTCCTTAAATTTACTGTGATGTGAAAAGTGACATAACTGGTACTAAGACGATCTTCTTGTTTAAAGTTAGTTTGGAGAAAAAATATCGGAATTTAAACTGTATGATTTCATAAAACCGTCATTCGAATTTTTCATTCGTCAACAAATGTAACTGTAGTAAAGTTTATTCTTTTTAGGAATAAGTAACGTATATTATTCAATGTAATTTACTTCAATGCAAGAAAAAATTATAAATAAATACAATTAATAATAGTGAACCAAGTTTCATTTTTATAATGAATAAAAATATATTTTTTTAGAAATGCATTCTTATTAAAATAAAAATTTTTGTTCTTTGTAGTTGTTGATTATTAATAGTCCAATGACGAAGAAGCCAAAAGCGTGGAAAATTGAGTTATAATTGAATAATTTTGTAATCAGAAATTAAAATAATTAAAGAAAAAAAATGTGGAAATCATTTTAATCAAGCATTATCATAAATCTTAAGATGAATTTTTTCCTGGATATCTAGAAATGTTGTCATGTTTAAAATATTTTTAGTATAATGTTGGTTATTTTACAAACCCCATTAGTTTCAAAGAGTCTTTTAGTGTAGAACCCTGTTTTCCCAAAGAGCGTGATACTTTTACTTATTATGAGTTTCTTGACAAATTTTCACTTTTTACAGGAAGAAATAATAAATTTATGAATTTTAAGAATACTTCCCGAGGTAGCTGAATTTTAAGATATTTTATTTAGAAATAGTTAAAGCTTGTTTATGCGTCGTGAAATATTTTTGAAAAAAAATATTAATCTTAACCTTCGTCGTGAAAATTCTTTTTTCTTAATTCTGAAGAAACACTTTATATTATGCTAACAAATAATCTCTACAGTATCTATTAAATAAATTAAAAAATATACATGAAAAACAGCTGATGAAATTTTGTGCTTTTGATTGAAATTATATAAAACTCTATAAATTAATTCACTACATAAAAGCTATACGTGATTTGATGTATTCTATAGGTGATGAAGCAGAAACGAATTGATGCAAATTATGACAATCCACATACACACATTTAATCTTAAAATAAACCTCTCTAAAACGTTTCCATTCTTATAATGTAATATTTTTTTTTTTTGCTTAACATACTTTTAAATTTAATATGCGATATCTAATTATAATTAAAGAGAAAATATCGTGTACAATGCAATATATATATATATATATATGTATGTCAATATCACAAAATTAATTAAAAGACACGTTTTTATTCTTCATCTTAAGTGCAGGAAATAATTTTTTACAAATTGAATTTTACTACCTTTAAGTGTAAAGTTGTTTCTTATTTTAATCAATAAAGAAAATTCTCGTTTTAGCAAAATTTTAAGAGTAATTAATGTTTCTTTATTTCTACATATTTATTTATCTTTAATCTGAAGAAAAGAATAATCAACAAATGAAAATTTCGAAAAATTTTAATATTCGAATAATTATTTGAAAAGATAGTGTCAAAACTAACAGGTTAGTCATAGAAAAATAATTAAAAAGAGTTACATTAATTATTCATGATTTGATAAAAATGCTTAAAACCCTTTATAATTATAATGTAAATTTAACTTCACTTAAAAATTAAGCAATAATATTTGATAAGAAGACAGTGTCATAGAAAAAGAAATTAGCTAAAAGTTATTTGCTTTCTAGAAAATGTAATAGATTAATAATTTTCATTAGAGCAAATAAAACAGAAGTTTTTGTAGAACAATAGCAAATAAAAGCGTTATAATTTATATTAGCTATTTTAAAAATTATAAATATACTTATAGAAAACAAATAATAATATATGAGGAAAATGTTTTGACATATGTGATTATTTTATTTTAAAAATGTGACTTTTAATAAAAAAATGCTGTATAAATAAATTTTAAATTTCCTTTGATGAGAGGTTATATTTTACGATGTATAACTGATCGCTATTTGGATGTAGAGATAATACACTGTATACTTATTTTCATTTAGTTAAAATGTATCCCTTCCGCGTAATTTATTGTCACATAATTCAATTTTACAAAAAATGAAAATAGTTTCTTATGTTCATAAATAAAATCAAGTTTGCAGCCTTTGAACTGATTTTTTTATATAAGCATAGAGAGCTCTCTAGATACTGAATATATATTACATGTATTTGCTAATGGTAAAAGGTCGGTAAACCCAATAACGCCATATAAACTTAGTAAGTTGTTTTGATTAAACAATTTACCAAGCTTTAACGAGGAAAAGTCATTGTAATTTATTATGGATGATTTTATTATAACCCAACCCGCGTGCAGCTTAACAGTAATACAAGGATCTAAAACAGTGAGTCTGAGAAAGGAACCCCGAACAATGATTTCAATTCATAATGATATTCTCTTGGTCAGCATATTGCTGATGGAACATATAATTTTATGTAGACAGTTTGTAACATACTAGTTTACAAGTACATTTCTGTTTTTTTATGAACTTTTTTTAGTTTTCAGCAGACTTAATTGCGTGTAAGAACACCACACTTACACAAAACCATCAATTAGTGCAGCTTGTCTTTACTTGGACCTTGTGCTATTAAAACCAACAAACCAACCAAAACAATTAATATATGTGACTTCAAGTAGCTCCTTAAACAAAGACTTATATTCGGGTAGGTAACAGGTATTTTCTGTTGATGAATACCACTTTAATTTATATTGATGTGATAGCCTCATTGCTCAGAGCTTAATCTTACTTTTCAGAGTACACAACAATGAAATTAGTGGATAAATATCTGTGTTTGTGACCATAGTGTGATCTTGTCTTATATGCGATTATATTTGCAAGAAAATTATGTGTAAATGACAGCTGCTATATTAATGGAACGTTGTAGCCAAAAGCAGTTTCTTTCAATCAAAATATTTTTAGAGATAAATTCTGCAGGATAATGCCCATCTTCATTATACTCAAGTTGTATTATATAGTTCTTTTCTAAAGAATACTATTTTACTTTTTTTTCACTTGATATGTTAACGAATAAATATATGTGGAATTTTAATGTTAGCTCGTTATACAGTTATTTTAGAAGAATTTTATTTATAAATATAAAAATCATGAAGCTCTCACACATGTGGTTAATCAAATTGTGATTATTATTTATTATGTAGCAAATTATTAGACAACTAAATTTAATTAGATTCTGATGCAGAAATTTAACATACACAAATAATGTATTGAAATCACTTAATTCTATTATATTTATTTCATAATATTTTAAAAATACAAGTATATATTAATACATATATAATTTCTATGTGTAAAATGATTTTCTTTCTGCATAGTAACAACTAAGTTTTCAAAATCTAATATTACGCAACAGAGAAAAATAAGAAAAATGTATACTTAACTCCCCATCCTTTCATGTACACAAAATATTATTATTTTATAAATATAAAGATACAGAAATTTATTGTTTCCCTTCAAAAAATTGAGAATTTTTTAGTGAATAAATAAGTTTTTGGAAATGTTTCAATAAACTTTTGAAACATCACTATCAAAAAATCCACCATAACAGAACTGTTGGCAAAAGTTAAGTAAACCATTTTGTAATTTGTATTCCAACAACATTCGGATTTCATGTTTTCTCTTGATTGAACTGAAGCACAATTTCATGTTTTCCATCATAGAGATAAAGCTTTTTGTTTCATTGTTATAACACAACTGGAATAATTTCTTATTGTGTAATAGCAATTCTTAAAGGTTAAGAACATGAAAACAAAAGGTGTTTATTTAATTTCATTTCATTGAAATTATCTCCATTTATTTATACATGCAAAGAATTGATAACAACTTTCATATTTATTATTGTCTATGGTGCTTTAAAGGAACCTTTTCTTCAGCAAAGATTGATTGCACTCAAGTTATTAATATCAAAATATCCTCAACTATTCCGCAGTTATTTGTTAAGCATATCACAAATCTGAATGTGAAAAACGTTAGACTAAGACTAATTTGTTTTTTGTAAAACTATGTCTTCACATTTGAAAGAGTTTAGCAAGCTGTAATTATCATACAATATTTAAATTCTGCTTCTAACTTTTGAGTTTCTATCATCATTATTATTAAAGAATAATTTTTCTCTAAATTAAAGAAAAGAAAGATTGAGCTTGAATACAGATATATATTTACAATTTGGTTTTTAATGTTTAAATTGGAATGATAACTTTCTAAAATCAATTATTTTTAAAATTAAGGAAAATAAGTCTCTTCATATTACGTTTTATTTTCAAGTATACTTTATGTGAAAAAGTTACTTCTATTTTAATAAATTAGCAAAACATGATTTTAGTTCTTATACGGAACTTTCTTTTCTAAAAATAAAATCCTGCTTTATGAAGCAATTTTAACAATAAAAAAAATATTGCGTCAATTTCATAGCTTGCTTGAGACAAAAATCTACCTCTAAATATCCAATAATTAAATAACTGTGTGATCTCTTGAAATATGATTAAGATAAGAAATACCTCTATAAGCAAAAATTTGAAGTTGATGTGAAACAAAATTACAACAATATCATTAATTTAAATTGCTAAGGTGAGTGCGCATCAGATAAAATGTTTTTAGTCTAAATAGTATGTAATCAATATGCTTAAAAACCCAGAAAATATAGGGACATATGTTTTCAATGAAAACAATTTGAATGGAGCTGTCAGTTTTCCGATTCAAAAAGAATTTGTGTCCCATATTTGTTTCAAATCAATCTTTTTGCATAAATGCCAAAATTATTTCTATCATATTTGACTCATTTTCTACATAAAATTTTACGCAAATGCAAGTTGTTTATAATTTACTTTTTTATTAATTATTGCCGTCTTTCTGCTAAAATTGGAAAATGAAGAATTTGTTCTTGTATATGAACTATAAAAATGATATGCTGAAATGATTTCCTTAGCAAATGGAAATCACTTCAATCCTTGACAAAAGGTTACTAAAAGCCATATTATACGACCATTATATGAATTTGTCTAAAATGTGGTCATCTTTTTTAGACTTAAACGATTTCATTTTAAACAATTCAAAATGAGATTCCTTAATTAAATAAACTTGAATAAAACAGGAAATAAACTAGAAAACAGAAATAAAAGGAATCGGCATAGCCAAATTTTGATGATGTTCTTTTGCTATGTGATACTATCATTTTTATTGAAAATACATTCCTGGGTATACTGCCCTACATAAATAAGAATTCCTCATGTTATTTATTAAAGAAAACCTATTTAATTTGTTGTTGAAGACTCTATTTAATACCAAAAACATTTATCTTCCCAAATATGATTATTAAAAACCTAATTTGTAATTATTTATTAAACTGTTCTTCTTTTTTCCATTTGATATACTTTTACTAATTTTTCTAATTCTAATGGTCTTTTAAACATGATGTTTAAGCTGAAAATATAAATTCCAATTGTATATGTATTACATATTTCCGAAAGGAAATTTAGATTTTTTTCCTGAAAAGTACCATTTACGAAAAAATGTAAAATCATTTTAGACTATGAATAAATTTGGCTATAATTCATTACATTTTGCTAAAATGCATTAAATTTAGTTGTGATTCACTCATTTAAACTAATTACAATTTATAAAGGAATGTTTACATTTATCATAAAGTATAATAAATGTTTTCTGCCTTCCAAAACGATCTCTAGTGTTGATGCAAATTCTGAAATATTTATTAAGGATCAATTAGCAATAAGCTTTATTGATTGCAAAGTGTTCGTGTATTAACATATATTATTCATCACATATGCTATGTATAGCTCAGAATTTCATATATATATAATATCGATATTAATACAGCGAGTATAATAATTATATATTCATGGAAGTCCTTTTATACAACCACGGGCATAATTCAATCAATTTGTTATACATCAACTATAATTCATTGTTTTTGAGAAATTTTTTTTTCTCAAAATATATATACGTGTAAATGATAAAACATTGAATTCTTGGACTTTGTGAAAATACGAATCTTGATTAAAAATGCACCCGTTCTAGCTATTTTAGATTTAATAGAAAATATAATATTATTCATGGTTCTGAAACAGAATTTTAGTAAATAATTTTTATCAGTTCAGTATATACTCGAAGTGAAGAACTAAATATGCAGCATTCATATATTTATCGAATTTATATTGTTATTTAATTTTGTACAGCAAGTGTAATGAAATCCATAATGTTGTAATAATATTTCTTAGTAAACATGAAAAATTTATAAGTAATTTCCATAATCAAAAACAATTTCTATTGTTAATAAAGTAAATTAATGAGGATATAATTTAATAGACATTATATTAGTTTGGGGAAAAAGAAATCCATTATTTTTACGTGAACGTTTTGTAACTTCTTTCAAATTCGCTTTGTAAAAAGGTTTAAAACAGTTTTCATGCAGATTTTTAGGTCTTGTGCGAAGCTACGACTGCTGACATGCTGTCAAGTTTGATAATTTTTGATATTTTATAGACATTTTCGATGATGTTGTATCCATGCGAGGTGCATCTTTAGCATTCAAATACCCAAACGGAATCCACGAAACCAAAATTGTGCGTAACTGGTTGTTACAGTCATATATATGACGATAAACATCTTTCACAATTTTAGCGATCTTTCACCATTATAAAAGAAAAACTAAAATGTATTGAATTTTCTGTTTGTTGTCTTCTATTTTTAAAACTTTGTACTCATAACTGAATTAATCAAACAAAAAACCGCAAGAGAATATTTTAGTGTCAAATATCACCTTTCCAATGAGCATAAATTTGAAATTGTTTGATAGATACCTCACGAGATAGCGATCACTACAGACGTCTACCGAAAAAATAATAGATAACTTTTTCCCCAACCTAATATATATATATTTACATACATAAAATAATTCACGTTTGTTTTTTCTTTTTATAAAGGGTTTAATTTCTTAAAAAATAACAAACGTAATTTATTTAATAGCATAAAACAGTAAACAAAAAAGCATAAATTTACGTTAAACATTCATAAAGTTATATTATTTTGTATTATATTTGTTATTTTATTTTTAATTAAAGATTTAAAAAAAATTTAAAAATCAGAATAAAAAGATTTGTTTTTGTCTTAAAAATTAAAAATATTTAATCTGACTGTTTAAATGGTCTATTTAATGTATTACAGAACTGAACAGTTTTCATTAAAATAAGTATAAGAATTTGTAAATAATTTGCCTTGATTTCACAATATAAAAATCATAGAAATTTAAAAAAAATTATGTTGCAATTTGATACAATTTATAATAAATTTTGAATAGAATATACAATTGTAACTGCCAGTCTACAGTTAAAGGAAAAACATGACGAATGTAAAGAAAGAATATGAAAAATATTTCCGATAAGGAGAGAATACGCATAATAGTTCAAAACCAAAGCAAATGATAATAATGGTCTCATAAAACAGTACATACTGACAAGATAACAGCTTTCTTTGTGTAAAATATAATAAAAATATCCTCATGGAGTTGAGTCTATAACAGTAAAAATGATTTTTTTTTATAGAAATAACAATGCAACCAACCAGTTATTCACTTATTTATTTCGCATCTATTTTTGCATATTTTCTCGTTAAGGTTTCTGTATGTTATTATACCTTTTGTGTTCAGCAAATTATTATTGATATAGTATTTCTATGTTTTTTATCAGAAATTTTATATTGTCAGAAATTTATATTAAAATATTTGATTTATTATTTAAAACAAAGGATGAATGATAAAATATAAGATTATACATGTTAACCCTAAGCTACTTGTTTCTTCAAAAAAGTTTGTTGTAATTGTAAATTTAATAAAACAGTCAAACTGTCATATTATTTTTTACATTAATGAAACATATCAAGAGTCACTTCTATGCGGGGAATTTAAAAATTAATTTTTTACTCATGGAATCTATTATAATTTTTTAATTATGAAGTCTATAATAATTTCTAAAACAATTTGCGTCAATATTTTAGTATTTATAAAATACTTTGTTTTTATATTTCTTAAGTTGAAAGAGTTAAGACAACTTAAATTTTTAAGGAAAGTTGTTTTAAAAGGCAAGAGTAATATTCTTAAAAAAATTGCTATTTTTGTGTTTTCACCATGGAAGTAAACATACATAGAAAGTTTACTTTCATGGTGAAAACACAGCAATAATGATTAAAACAAATATGCATAGATTTCTTAATACTTTAAATGCTTACTACTTCGTAAACTGATTGCATTCCTATGACAAATGCATTGTTATATGATTCCATGCTTCTAGAAAACAAGTAAATGATTCAAAATCTGATTTAATGTTCGCGATCAGTATTATTACAATAAGGATATTACTACATTTTAACAAAATGAAGAATATTTGTAAATTTAAAGTAAAATAGAAAGTGTTGTCGAATAATTTTACAAAAAAATTATAAAGTTATTTTAATAAAATCGTATTTGAAGAATGCCTTGTTAAGATTCAAATAAATACAATACGTGCAGAAATGTGCAGAAATACGTTTATGGTGTGTTTCTTACCACCAAAATGTTTATTTTGGTCTGATGAAATATGTAATTTATAAAAGGGAAAGCTAATACAATACGTTTATGGTGTGTTTCTTACCACTTAAATGTTTATTTTGGTCTGATGAAATATGTAATTTATAAAATTATGTAATTTATATATTATTATGTAATTTATATAAGATTTACAATTGATCATATTCTTTCAAAAGTTAATTTGAATATTTTATCCTTCTATTGCAATCGAAGTTAGAAGCAAATAACACTAGTTTCATTATCGGGAACAATATTTACGGATAAAATTAATATAACGTTCTGGAAAGGTAGTACAATTTTAGATATTAATATAAGATGAATTATTCTACTGTATATATTTAGATTTTTTAATAGAAATAATTTTCTTTGAATAAAAACATAACTTAAATCTACGGGATATCTTTGTTGTCATGTCCAAGTTAGTGTAAATTATAAAGAGCCAAAGGAATTGAAAACAAGGGCCGCCATTTCTGAAGCCTCCTAACTATAATATATGTCCTAGTGGTTCTCTAAGTTGAGAAAAAGAGGCAATAATAACTTGACAGTCGAAGATGTGGTTTGGGGTTAATTCAGTTTGAGAACTACTTCTGCAGAAAGATTAGGATCTTAAGATGTCATCTGGAGATTTTACCATGTCAATAAAATGACCTGTACGAAGTCTTGCTATAATTGATGATATATTTCTAGATCAATTTAGTTCTGGGATGAAAGGCTTTCTAAAATGCTGATTACAAAGTCTGAGTTTGACAACCTCATTCGCATCATCGGAAGTGATGGTGAGAGACTGATCACAATCTCGAGCTTCCTTAGCAAGGATGTCAGCGCACTCATTTACCTCAACGCCCAAGTCGACGAAGATCTACTGGATGGTACATGGTTAGCTGATTTGGCTGATAAAAGTATTTATGCTTCGGGTTAAGTTTGTTTCACCATTCCCTATAACTTTAAGAGCAAATTTTGAATCTGAGATGACTAATACACCTTGCGTTGAATCATCAGAATAATGAAAGATGTAAAAAAAGAGGCTTTTTTTTAAATTGAGATCGATTCACTTGTGAAATTTGAGATAGTGTAGAAATCTTTAATTGCTATGAAATGCTGAGACAATATATGTTATCATATTTCCGAAATTGTACAATGTCTAAAGAAACTAGTTTAATCTTCTAAATCTAAAATGAGTGTAATTATTTACTTTTCTCACTTATTTATCTGAACTCACTGAAAAAAAGATATTAAAGATAATACCACCATTATTGAATAAGCAAATTTTTAATCAACATCAGACATCATTGTTAATTGAGAATTATGGTAAAAGAGAAGTTAAGTAAATTTACACAGAGTTTAGAACTTTTATTACTGAATATATATATATATACAATAAAATCATACGCACAAGTTTCAATTTACAAAGTTAAAGCTTTAGTTTCCAAATATGTAGTATCTGCAGCAAACACTGAATATTTTTATTAATCTACTCAAAATAAATAATGTATTCCTGTATTCAATAAATATTTTAAAGTGTTTATTGAATACAGGAATACATTGTTTGTTTTATATAATTGCAAAAATATTCACAGTTTTGAACGGTTTGCTTATATACATATAGAAATTCAAATATAAATAAATATATACAAACTGTATTCGATTTTGTCATGCCTAAACACGCTTCCAAAAAGTTACAACATTATATTGTCCCGTATTAATTGGCTAAACGTAAAGTGGTTATTTATAAAAATTTTATAATTTAGAGAAGGTAAGAGAAAGAAGGAACAGAAAAGTTAAAATGTTACTATGAATATATTTTATCAGATATATTAGCGTGTTGAACTTAAGAAAATATTTTGTTTAAATAACTCAAACAAATGTTATTTGATCATAAAAGTTATAAAGCTTTAGTTGCTACAATTAATTTATGCGATAAATTAACATAAACATTTTCGATATAGAATCATAGAAATTTATAATAAAATAAAAAAAATAATTTCATTCCTTGTAAATCAAAAAATAAGAGAAATAATGCGTATGAGAAATAATTAATATTTTACACTATTTACAGTATTTTTAATAACCTTCATCATCTCAGTAATTTGCTTCTTAAGTGCTAAACGAAACTCTCTACTAGGTATTTTTCTTAATTCACAGTTAAATATCTTACTGTGCCAGCGGAAATAGTAAACAGCAAACTACATTTACACAACTAAGTGTTTTTCTTCATATTGTATAAATAATTAATTAACAGGTTTCCTATGGTCAGTACTAAAATAATTTAATAAACTTAAAAAAAGATAACACTCTTAAACAATATGTACATAATATTTAGAAATATCAACATATTCTATTCAAATGAGATTTTGTTACATTTGCTAAGAATCCCGGGTAACAAAACAAATGGTTTTAGATAAAAAAAAAAATGTAATATTATGAGTCATTTGATAATAAAATATCAAAAACGCATTACTTACAAGAAAAACCCCAGTTGTAAGATGCTTAGTTGAACAAGAATAACTACACTAATCCTAAACACAGACTAGATCAGAATCATATAATACTACTGTTATAATACTCCGGAAAGAAGCTCATACACATAAATATTGCAGAGGGGTCCAATAAATATTTCAAAATGTTTACACAGTGAATTAAATATTACCACAGGCTCTTAATACAGTTCTTTTCTTTATTGCAACAATTACAGTGTAATGTATGAACATACATTACAGTAGTATTTTCTTTCTTTCAGATATAAAGACCAGCATATCCGAATTAGAGTGCGACTCTTAGAAGCTATCTATAACATAAATCTGACTATAGCATAAATCCAAGCAGCATTTATTACATGCATAATAACTGATTATCAGCTAATAGTTTTGAATAAGAAACGTTTTCTAATTCTACTTCAAACATATTAATCTTAACAGGCGTTACTGATGTAAATAATACATTTTTAAAGAACCATAAATATTTTAGCACTTTTTTGCCATTTAAAATATTGGCACAAAGTAGAGTTCCAGAAAAAAAAACTATTATCATGTTATATTACATATATTTTTTAAAAAAGCCATTGAAAATAAAATAAAATATGACTAAAATACATAAATGGAATGTCGCTTTTTTTTTTCAAATTAAAAAATCTGCAATTTGGGTTTACATTAAATCTCTTCTGCTACTGTGACACACATATCTTTCATATTCGGTGATATTTCTTTAGAGTCGGGATGATAAACAGGTTTCATTTCTAAGAGGTTGGATTTTTGGCTGGCTGTCTTGTTAGCACCGTTTATTATTCTTGATGCGAAACGAGATGGGCTAGATGTGACTCCAGTGGTAAAAGTTAGCCGTGAACGAGCTGTAAGAGAGAATGAACACATGAAATTCCATCAAATTATGAAATCAATATCTATTTTATAAAATGAATTATGAAATGATAAGTCTAGTCCAGAACTTAATATTAAAAGTAACAAATATGCAAGAAATGACTCATTAAAGTTGTATATATCTCAAATGTAAAATAAACATTCATTTTAAAAATAACTTTATTTTTAGCCACACTCTGTTAATTTCAAATGTGCAATACCACGCAGCATTCAAAACGTTTACATTACACACAAAAACAATGATGCTCATAAATTTGAGTTTTTATATGCAGTTTTAGATTTCATTTCTATTTATTAAAAAAATAATGGCCTTGTTGCTTGACATAGCTTTATTTGGTACAGTAGGAAGGATAAAATTTTTAGCATTGTAAAAATTTGTCCTGTATGAAGAGGCTTTTAAATTAAATTTATGAAAAAGAATACAGTTCTTTTTAAATAAATGTGGGTTTGAATTAAAAAGGTGTCAAGAATATCAACATTTTATATGTAAATACATATAGTTCCATTAATAATGTTGTGAAATAAATATGAAATTTAAAGATATAATATATTAATTAATAGGTATTAAATTTTAGATTTCGAAGAACATATACTAAATTTTATAATTAAAAGAGAAATTTCAGATTTCTTCAGATTTATCTTAATTTTATATCAACTATTTTTACTGTTGAAAACTTATTTGTAACTTATAATTGTAGAACAAATTTTCATTACATTTATTATAAGAAAACATATTGATATTGTATTAATTTTAGAAAAAAATTAATTTCTGCACATTTGTATGAAATTACGTTAATTATCAGATGATGACATTGCGTATGAACAAAACTATTTAAGATACTTCTATGCATATAATTTGGACGATGAAATGTAAGAATAAATGCTGACAATTTAACAATAATATTGTATTAAATGAACATAAAAAGTATTTCATTTATGTAACTTATTATTATAAAGTCTTTAACATTATTATTTATAATGTATTTTATAAAATTTATCTATAAAATTTGAAAGTTTCTTTACAGGATTCCAAGATCCCCGTTGGTGCAAGCACGTGGACGAAATAGTGAGTTAATTCAAAATATTTTATTGTGATTAAGTTCTGGTCACTTATGACAGAAAAATAAAAGCATGAATGAATGCAAAATATCTTTTCTTCTTCAGTTATAATTTAGATAATGATGTTTACTACAAAAATATTTTTTTCATTTTATGATGCAATCACTGTTGTCAGTTGTCTTAATAATTCATTCGTCCTTTTTTGGCTTCTATCATCATAACTCTCCTGATTGGTATTATGTTGTTGATCCCATTTTGTGAAACATTGATACAACATATCCACGAGGCACCCAATATCTCACAAAATCAAGAAACGGCTAAAAATTTGCAAGGAAATATCTTTTGGAAAATCCCAGATCTAAAGGAAAGTGTAGGGGGCTAGGCCGGTCGACACTGAATTTACAACATATAGGACAAAGCTTACGTTTACTATCAAATTTAAGACCATAAAGATGGCTATACTAGGAAACCTAGAAGATATAGTCTGTTTAGCTCTAAAATCCTTGATAGCAATGGAATCACCAGAGTACCAATTATGAGATGATGGAATACTCCAGATTGCCTGGACACCTCCTTTTTTAATAGAATGCAACTCAGTGCTGGTAAGAGCAGTTAGAGAAAGACGATCCACCCTCTAATTTTTATGGATATCCAAATGTTAAGGTATATATTAGAAAATTGCGTGAGCTGATGACGGATGGACATTATGACCACATCACCAACGTAAGTCCATTCATCCAATAGCTGGTTAGCGCTGCGACTGTCCGTAGTAACTCAGATATCACCAAATAAGACATCATTAATGGGAAGGAAACCCACCTCAATAACGAGTAGCTCAGAGTGGAAAACTCATTAGTTGTCAGGGTTTCTAAAAGAAATCTCCTCCTCCAGATCCCAAAGATAGCAGATGAATGCCAATAATCTGCAGGCTGAATTGTCTTAAGTAATGAGAGGTTTTTATAATTTTGTTTACGTAGGATGAGTGATCGCAGTGAAAGAATGCACGAGAAAGGGCATAGAAGCTGTCGAAAGTGGACCTAATGGAGTGAAATTCCACAGTGACGGCCAAAAATCCCATAGTTAGAACACAGGGAAAAAGCTATCAATCTTTGATATTTTTAATAAAAAAATTTTAATCTTTGATTATTTTGGCAGGATTTAAAGTAACTTTCAGTCCAGTGAATAGCCTCATATCTGATAAGTTTATTGATATTACTTAAAAAAGTTTACTACGCATGTACAGCAGTTGAAGGTCAGATTTAAAAAGAGCTACCTGTTTCAGACAACTATTGCGCAGGCCTATAGTAATGCTGTTAGTACTCAGTTGGACCCTTTACATTCACTCGATATTGGAAGAAGTGCCGGAGAAGTTCTGAAATCCTTATTGCAAGATCGATCAGATCAAAGAGATTAAAATTAGTTCTGAGAGTGACTGCATCAGCACCTCAATAAACACTTCAGAATGTTGAGTCGTTTTCTGCCCACCCCATCAAGTTACTCAGGTTCAATTTACAACTATAAATCAAAAATAAAACAAATATATCTGGGAATATTCTCACAAGGCAGGGCAAGAATAATAATAAATAAATGAGGCCGATATCAATACAAATGTCTATTAATAGTAAAAATGGAAGCCACAAGTTTGGCAACTCTTAAAGATAGTTTGTGGTCAGCAGCAAATGTACTAGTCCACGGAAAAAACCTGCTTAGAGTTATTTTCACAGAGTCAATATCGGTACCTGAACCTCAAAGAGCAATTGCAAAATTACCAATGTTGTTTTCTCTAGAATGACTCTCTCAACACCAATCAGAGAAAAAGAGTTGAGCTTAATACGGAGTCCTGTGTTACTCCCTGATAATTTTTATAATATTTAGAAATAGAGCCACCAAATTTCATGCTAATATGTCAATGATATAAATTGTCTGTAATGCATTGAAGTTCTCCACCGTTTACATCAAAATCATAGTGCACTATTACAATTATTTTGTTTCACAAGACTGTCTTAATCCTGTTTACTTGTGAAAAGCTAGATTTAAGAACAATTTAACATAACGAACTTTTATTTAACAACAGGAAATAATGGAAGACATTTTGCCTTAGATGAAACCATATTAATTTCAGATTTAGAATGATACCAATAGAGAGTTTCATATTTTACAACGAATGACAAGAATCGCTTAGTGCACCAAGAAATGAAATTTTTTAGGAGATACATTGTTTCCTGTTGTCTCTTTCAATAAATTAAATTGCATCAAAATTTTCTTCCGGTTAGTAATTTAGCATACTCCAAGATCACCAGCTCTTAGGATACCAAATATTATAGACAACAGGTAAAATATCTAATAATTCATTTGAAAACCAGTATTTATTTCTCTGGGGAACTGAGAAAATAAAAAGCCGTATTTTGGTGTAAAACGAAAAGAAACTCAGAAGATAAGAAAATAAGATAAAATACTTAATATATAAATAAATAATATCTTTCAAATACTATACTATTTTTTAGTAAACATGGAAGAATAAAACTAAACTTGTAAATCAAAATGTGTTTGCACTAAATGTCCATTATACAAATTTCCTCTTAATTTTTCATTGAGAAACGCGTACATGACGTATAAATATCAAATCATTTTGTATAATAGTGAATACATAGTTTTCTTATTTATTGATATAAAAATAAAATACTTATCTTCTTTATTTTGATTTTCAGTTGAATACATTGATATATTTCATTGTTACATTATTTTTTGCAACGGTATAACAGTGCAACTATGCAAAACTTAAGCATTTAAAGTGATATAATTTATTAAAACAAATAGCTAAATGCTCTTTTTTGTCAGAAAAGAAATTATTGATTCTTTCATATGAGAGCATGCTGCCTACCACCAAGCAAAATTGAAATGTAGAAAGAAACCACAACCAAAATTTACTTACTTAAGCATGTCAATGTAATATTCATTTTTAGCCTTACAAAACAATACACTTTTTAATTGAGATGAACTTTAAAAGTTTTCAAACATTAAATACAATAAAAAGTATTTGGTTATATAATAAGAAAAAACAATTATATTTCAAATAAAGACCAGAAGTTATGTTCTAATCTTAAGTTATTTTATAAATTTTGCATTATTTTAGAAGTTGTTTATTTAGTTTCTTTGTTTGTTAAGAGACGTTGACAATTCAGAATAGAACAAATTTACTATATTCTGAAATAAGAAGTTCCAGGGTATTTTCAAAACCCATAATAAAAGAATTGTAGCGTGTACAATAGATAACTTCCTAATCATTTATACTTTATATAATTCATTTTTACATACATTTCCTTTATTTAAAGTTTCTTCTTAATTTAATGTATCAGTGATTTGAAATATATGCTTTTTTATTTAAAGTCCTAGTTCAGCAACGTCTAAATAATTTATTGAAATATAAGGTATTTGTAAAACTATAACCAATCGGAAAAATATAGCAGATGTTTTAAAAATAAAATAAAAAATGCCAGAATATAATGATGTTTCAACTTTAAGAATCATTTGATCTTTTTTCCCATTTCTACACAGCTAATACTGTTTCGTGATAAAATGAGACATCCTTCCCATTCATGTTTGGAATACATTAGAATTATTTGAAATATCTTACACTGAGAGAATCTGCCCAAAGTAAGCTTAGATTCTCACAGTACATTAGGTAGGCATGTTTATCCACTAAAATAGTAGAGGAGATTAAATATATATAAAGAGTAGCTTAGTGTGTTAATTGACAGAAATATGTATTTGAAAATACATTGCTTAAAACAATTAACGAATATTGAAAGTTTTATATAAAATAAAGACATAAGAGAAAAATTTTTTGCCGATAACGGAAGAAGAGAATCACAAATGCAAATTTTTCTAATTTTCAAACTGTGGAGTATGCTAATTTCAAGTTGGACGTCAAAAACGTCGCTTCAGTGGCAGTGAAGGAAATTTGACTTTCAACTGAATAATAGACAATGAAGACAAGGATGATCGGCATTTATTGATTGCTTTATTTCAATTAGTACGATGTTTCAGAAAAGTAATTTAATCGATTCAGAAGCTTGGAGAGTTGTTGGTAGGTTAGAAGAAGGCAAAACTCAAGCTGAAGTAGCTCAAGCCATTGCTGTGTCACAAAGTGTGATTTCTAGGATCTGGAACCATTTTTTTTGGAGACTGAAAGTGCAGGTTGAAGACCTGGAAAGGTCTTAGATGGGCAACAACGCCCAATGAAGATCGTTATTTAGTTATTTTAGGCTCGGAGACACCGAAATATGAACGCTACTCTTCTAGAACAACACCTTCGCTCGGCTACTGACACCACGGTTTCAACTCAGACTGTCCGAAACCGGCTCCATAGTGTAGGACTGTATGCTCGCCAACCGATGGTATGCGTTAAGCTAACATCAAGGCATCGTCGCGACTGCAGGGAGTGGCACAGAGCATGTGAACTGGAGGAGAAATGAATGGAGCAATGCTCTTTTTTCTGATGAGTCCCGTTTTTCTGTTCATCTTGATAATAGGCGTGTTTTTATCTGGAGAGACCGTGGCAGTAGGAATAATCCTGCGTTCGTGCAGTGTCAAGTGAAAGTGTCAAATTTGTCGGTGGGAGTGTTGGTGTATGGTAGCATCTCCATTGACGGGCGCACAGCCCTCTATATCATTTAACATGGATTTATGACTGGTCTCCCATATAGAGATGAGATTCTCAGACCTATTGTAGCCCCTTACGCTGCAGCAGTAGGAGATGACTTCATTTCAATGGACGTTAAATGCAGGCCACATCGTATTTACCTGGTGGAGGATTTTGTTTTTATGGAAGGAATCGTACGAATAGAATGACCAGCGTATTCTCTTGACATGAATCCAATAGAACACGTTTGGGACGCTCTAGGAAGACGAGTTGCTGGCCACCGATCAACCCTACAAACTCTCCAAGAACTGCAAAGAGTTCTTCTGGAAGAGTGAGCCAGAATACCCCAACTCGTGATTAATAGCTTTATTGACTCCTTGCCTCAAACGTGTTCAACGTTGCTGGTCGTCAGTGGAAACCATACCCCCAACTGAAAATGATTTCCTTTGAAGAAAACATCTTTACTTATTCTTTTTTACTCATATGCACAAATTGTGTTTTTCCCTTTTGTACACAAATACGCAATAATATTAATTTTTTTCTGCCAAACATGTGTAATTTATTCTCATATAATCTACTACGTCTGTCAACCATGTATCAATCAGCTAAAATGTTTTCCAGCCACAATATCCACCTAAAACCACAATATCCTTTAATTGTTTTGAGCAGTGTGGCAAAGAAATAAAATTTCTGTATAATTCATGCACTTAATTTGCTTGAAACAAAGGACAAAGTATTAATATATTTTCATATGAAATATACACATGAAATATTCGCACAGTTTTCTTTACCTTTTGAAAAGTCGCACGAATAGAAAGATTTATATGGCAAGAATGTTATTGACGAGGAAGAATAGCATGAAAGTAAGGATACTAGTTTGCGTATTAAATATTATGAAAAATGACTACTAATTCTATCAATAATTTTCCTTCATGTTTTTATAGGAAATTTTAAATGAAAATAACGTGACACCTAAATAAATACCAATCACTATATATCACATTGCATATTTGAAGGAACATTAAGCTCTTCCTTATGAAATTAGAATATTTCATACAAACTTTCTTAACTTGACTCGATCAAAAAAATCAAATAAGATTTAATTTTTTTGAATCATAGTCTCATGTTTTTGAATCATAATCTCATTTTCAACAATTCCACCCTGATCCATGAGTGACACAGTAACAAAACTGCGTATCAATCCTCAAACACAAAATATTGACTCAAACAATATTTTTTACAAAAATGAGTTTTAATACCTTTTTTACCATGATCAGTCAAAAAGTCTTTATTTTATTACACAGCTCATAATTTTGTACAAAGGTGTTCATAAAAATAAATATAGCTTCAGTTCTTAAATTATTTAACGAGAAGTGGCTTTTTTCACTCAGTATTCTATATATCTATTTTTATTTCGTTTGGTTAAATTAATTCGAGTCATCTCTGTACTGTAGTATTATGCAACATCTTGTAAAGTATCTAAAATGAAGATGCCAGCTAAAGCCACACATAGAGAAACTAAGAGAAATAGTTCAGGTTTAGTACATTTACTAGTTAATTTCTGAACTGCAAAATTATTAATTGTTAATTAACGCTTCCATGCAATAATTTACATTTTATATAAAAACGTTTCATGCTTTTCGTGCAAAAACTGAAAAAACAAGATATTTTTTCATGCGGTACTCATATTTTTTTCATTGACTTTTGAAGATTTTTAATATTATAAGGGATTAACATCTTGACATTCACTTCCTTTAAATAAGAAATTGTTATAATTTAAAGTTTAAAAATTGGTTTCTTTGTGAAATATAGATCTTATGTAATAATAATCGGTTAAAAATAAAATAAAACTTAATCATAAAAAATCATAACATCACAAGAAACTGGCATTTTTTCTTATATTTCATTCTAATAAAATATTTTAGTAAATTTAAATTAAATTTAAGAAGTCAGAGTTTTTGAGAATAATAGAACAAATTTAATGCTTTAATTTATTACTTGGTAAGTAGATTAAATTAAAATATACACTTAAAATATTTCATTTTCAGTGACATATACTAGGTGCTTTATAAAGTTCGAAATGAATGACTAATAATATATAGTCAATCTGCTCCTTCTAAGTAATTTATTTCTTGTTATGCTTAAAAGAAATAGTTTCATTTGCAAAGCAAGTTCCACACAGAATAAGTTAACTATGTAACACACAATTAATTATGCAAATCATTATGTTAGAATATTACACGTGACATGCTGTTAAGTAATTAAATACAAAAGAAGAAAGCACTGCCTATGAAAGCAAAGCGTTACATCTTTCCTTCCCAAAAGACTCCAAGCAACAGAAAAGTAATGCCATCTACCAAAGCTCAATAATGAGTTAATGAAGCTACCAGATTTCCTTGTACTGAATGTTAGTAGAAAACTTATACAGGCGTCCCTTTCACAAGTGTTGCTTGATAAACCGGCACTTGTGATTTCGGTTCTGTAATAATATTTTTTGTCCGACTGCTTAGTGTTGAGAATGTTGTGAATACGCTCCTGATAGTTTTAACGAATAATGAAGACTTTCGGGTTTTACCGTC
>JAPDSC010157271.1:57738-69730 GCA_026290005.1 Latrodectus geometricus | reverse complement strand
ACAACAATAATGATTAAAACAAATATGCATAGATTTCTTAATATTTTAAATGTTTACTACTTTGTAAACTGATTGCATTCCTATGACAAATGCATTGTTATATGATTCCATGCTTCTAGAAAATAAGCAAATGAGTCAAAATATGATTTAATGTTCGCGATCAGTATTATTACAATAAGGATATTACTGCATTTTAACAAAATGAAGAATATTTGTAAATTTAAAGTAAAATAGGAAGTGTTGTCGAATAATATTACAAGAAAACTATAAAGTTATTTTAATAAAATCGTATTTGAAGAATGCCGTGTTAAGATTGAAATAAATACAATACGTTTATAGTGTACAGAAAATAATAAAAACATGGTGTGTTTCTTATCACCAAAATGTTAATTTTGGTCTGATGAAATATGTAATTTATAAAAGGGAAAGCTAAAATATCAATACATTCAACAATAACCGATCAGCTTTTAATTTTCTTTATTGGAAGTGTAATTGTTTATAAACTGCGCTATAAATTATAATACAGATTTACAATTGATCACATTCTTTTAAAAGTTAAATTGAATATTTTATCCTTCTATTGCAATCGAAGTTAGAAGCAAATAACACTAGTTTCATTATCGGGAACAATATTTACGGATAAATTAATATAACGTTCTGGAAAGGTAGTACAATTTTAGATATTCATATAAGATGAATTAATCTACTGTTTATATTTAGATTTTTTAATAGAAATAATTTTCTTTGAATAAAAACATAACTTAAATCTACGGGATATCTTTGTTGTTGTTGTCGTGTCCAAGTTAGTGTAAATTATAAAGAGCCAAAGGAATTGAAAATAAGGGGCACCATTTCTGAAGCCTCCTAACTATAATGAATGTCCTAGTGGTTCTCTAAGTCAAGAAAAAGAGGCAATAATAACTTGACAGTCGAAGATGTGGTTTGGGGTTAATTCAGTTTGAGAACTACTTCTGCAGAAAGATTAGGATCTTAAGTTGTCATCTGGAAATTTTACTATGTCCATAAAATAACCTGTACGAAGTCTTGCTATAATTGATGATATATTTCTAGATCAATTTAGCTCTGGGATGAAAGGCTTTCTAAAATGCTGAATAAAAAGTCTGAGTTCGGCAACCTCGTTCGCATCATCAGAAGTGATGGTGAGAGACTGATCACAATCTCGAACTTCCTTAGCAAGGATGTCAGCGCACTCATTTCCCTCAATGCCCAAGTCGACAAAGATCTACTGGATGGTACATGGTTAGCTGATTTGGCTGATAAAAGTATTTATGCTTCGGGTTAAGTTTTTTCACCATTCCCTATAACTTTAAGAGCAAATTTTGAATCTGAGATGACTAATAAACCTTGCGTTAAAGCATCAGAATAATGAAAGAGGTAAAAAAGAGGCTTTTTTTTAAATTGAGATCGATTCACTTGTGAAATTTGAGATAGTGTAGAAATCTTTAGTTGCTATGAAATGCTGAGACAATATATGTTATCCTATTTCCAAAATTGTACAATGTCTAAAGAAACTTGTTTAATCTTCTAAATCTAAAATGTGTGTAATTATTTACTTTCCTCACTTATTTATCTGAACTCACTGAAAAAAAGACAATAAAGATAATACCACCATTATTGAATAAGCAAATTTTAAATCAACATCAGACATCATTGTTAATTGAGAATTATGGTAAAAGAGAAGTTAAGTAAATTTACACAGAGTTTAGAACTTTTATTACTGAATATATATATATACAATAAAATCATACGCACAGGTTTCAATTTACAAAGTTAAAGCTTTAGTTTCCAAATATGTAGTATCTGCAGCAAACACTGAATATTTTTATTAATCTACTCAAAATAAATAATATATTCCTGTATTCAATAAATATTTTAAAATGTTTATTGAATACAGAAATACATTATTTGTTTTATATAATTGCAAAAATATTCACAGTTTTGAACGGTTTGCTTATATACATATAGAAATTCAAATACAAATAAATATATACAAACTGTATTCGATTTTGTCGTGTCTAAACACGCTTCTAAAAAGTTACAACATTATATTGTCCTGTATTAATTGGCTAAACGTAAAGTGGTTATTTATAAAAATTTTATAATTTAGAGAAGGTAAGAGAAGGAAGGAACAGAAAAGTTAAAAAGTTACTATGAATATATTTTATCAGATATATTAGCGTGTTGAGCTTAAGAAAAAATTTTGTTTAAATAACTCAAACAAATGTTATTTGATCATAAAAGTTATAAAGCTTTAATTGCTGCAATTAATTTATGCGATAAATTAACATAAACATTTTCGATATAGAATCATAGAAATTTATAATAAAATAAAAAAAAATAATTTCATGCCTTGTAAATAAAAAAATAAGAGAAATAATGCGTATGAGAAATAATTAATATTTTACACTATTTACAGTATTTTTAATAACCTTCATCATCTCAGTAATTTGCTTCTTAAATGCTAAACGAAACTCTCTACTATGTATTTTTCTTAATACACAATTAAATATCTTACTGTGCCAGCGGAAATAGTAAACAGCAAACTACATTTACACTACTAAGTGTTTTTCTTCATATTGTATAAATAATTAATTAACAGTTTTCCTATTGTCAGTACTAAAATATTTTAATAAACTTAATAAAAGATAACACTCTTAAACAATATGTACATAATATTTAGGAATATCAACATATTCTATTCAAATGAGATTTTGTTACATTCGCTAAGAAAGCCGGGTAACAAAACAAATGGTTTTAGATAAAAAAAAAAAATGTAACATTATTAGTTATTTGATAATAAAATGTCAAAAACGCATTACTTTCAAGAAAAACCCCAGTTGTAAGATGCTTAGTTGAACAAGAATAACTACACTAATCCTAAACACAGACTAGATCAGAATCATATAATACTATTGTTATAATACTCTGGAAAGAAGCTCGTACACATAAATATTGCAGTGGGATCCAATAAATATTTCAAAATGTTTACACAGTGAATTAAATATTACCACAGTCTCTTAATACAGTTCTATTCTTTTTTGCAACAATTACAGTGTAATGTATGAACATACATTACAGTAGTATTTTCTTCCTTTCAGATATAAAGACCAGCATGACCGAATTAGAGTGCGACTCTTAGAAGCTATCTATAACATAAATCTGACTACAGCATAAATCCAAGCAGCATTTATTACATGCATAATAACTGATTATCAGCTAATAGTTTTAAATAGGAAACGTTTCCTAATTCTACTTCAAACATATTAATCTTAACAAACGTTACTGATGTAAATAATACATTTTTAAAGAACCATAAATATTTTAGCACTTTTTTGCCATTTAAAATAATGGCACAAAGTAGAGTTCCAGAAAAAAACTATTATTATGTTATATTGCATAATTATTTTTAAAAAGCCATTGAAAATAAAATAAAATATGACTAAAATACATAAATGGAATGTCGTTTTTTTTTTTTCAAATTAAAAAAATCTGCAATTTGGGTTTACATTAAATCTCTTCTGCTACTGTGACACACATGTCTTTCATATTCGGTGACATTTCTTTAGAGTCGGGATGATAAACAGGTTTCATTTCTAAGAGGTTGGATTTTTGGCTGGCTGTCTTGTTAGCACCGTTTATTATTCTCGATGCAAAACGAGATGGGCTTGATGTGACTCCAGTGGTAAAAGTTAGCCGTGAACGAGCTGTAATAGAGAATGAACATATGAAATTCCATCAAATTATACAATCAATATCTATTTTATAAAATGAATTATGAAATGATAAGTCTAGTCTAGAACTTAATATTAAAAGTAACAATTATGCAAGAAATGACTAATTAAAGTTGTGTATATCTCAAATGTAAAAAAAAAAAAACATTCATTTTAAAAATAACTTTATTTTTAGCCACATTCTGTTAATTTCAAATGTGCAATACCACGCAGCATTCAAAACGTTTACATTACACACAAAAACAATGATGCTCATAAATTTGAGTTTTTATATGCAGTTTTAGATTTCATTTCTATTTATTAAAAAAATAATGGCCTTGTAGCTTGACATAGCTTTATTTGTTACAGTAGGAAGGATAAAATTTTTAGCATTGTAGAAATTTGTCCTGTATGAAGAGGCTTTTAAATTAAATTTGTGAAAAAGAATTCATTAAAATAAATGTGGGCTTGAATTGAAAGGTGTCTAGAATATCAACATTTTTTATGTAAATAAGTATAGTTCGATTAATAATATGTTGCGAAATAAATATGAAATTTGATGATATAATATATTAATTAATAGGTATTAAAATTTAGATTTTGAAAAACAAATACTAAATTTTATATATATGATAAAAAGAGAAATTTTTCAGATTCTTTCAAATTTATCTGAATTTTCATATCAACTATTTTTACTGTTGAGAACTCAATTGTAACTTATAATAGCAGAACAAACTTTCGTTATATTTATGAAAAGAGGATTTATTAAGAATAATTGTATTCATTTCAGAAAAAATTTAATTTCTGCACGTTTATATGAAATTACGGTAATTATCAGACGATGACATTGCGTATGAACAAAACTATTTAAGATATTTCTATGCATATAATTTGGACGATGAAATGTAAGAATAAATGCTGACAATTTAACTATAATATTGTATTAAATGAACATAAAATGTATTTCATTTATGTAACTTATTATAATAAAGTCTTTAACATTATTATTTATAATGTATTTTATAAAATTTATCTATAAAATTTGAAAGTTTCTTTACAGGATTCCATGATCCCCGTTGGTGCAAGCACGTGGACGAAAAAGTGAGTTAATTCAAAATATTTTATTGTGATTAAGTTCTGGTCACTTATGACAGAAAAATAAAAACATGAATGAATGCAAAACATATTTTCTTCTTCAGTTATAATTTAAATAATGATGTTTACTACAAAAATATTTTTTCATTTTATGATGAAATCACTGTTGTCAGTTGTCTTAATAATTCATTCGTTCTTTTTTGGCTTCTATCGTTATAACTCTCCTGATTGGTGTTATGTTGTTGATCCCATTTTGTGAAACATTAATACAACAGATCCACGAGACACCTAATGTCTCGCAAAATCAAGAAACAGCTAAAAATTTGCAAGGAAATATCTTTTGGAAAATCCCAGACCCAAAAGAAAGTGTTGAGGGCTAGACCGGTCGACACTGCGTTTACATCAGAAAGGACAGAGCTTACGTTTGCTATCAAATTTAAGACCATAAAGATGGCTATACTAGCATTTCTAGAATATATAGTCTGCTTAGCTCTAGAATCCTTGAAAACAATGGAACCACCAGAGTACCAATTATGAGATGATGGAATGCTTCAGATTGCCTGCACACACCCTTTTGTAATAGAATGTAACTCAGTGCTGATAAGAGTAGTTAGAGAAAGATGATCCACCTTCTTATTTCCATGGATATCCAAATGTTAAGGTATATATTAGAAAATTGCGTGAGCTGATGACGGATGGACGTTATGACCATATCACCAACGTGAATCCATGCATCCAATAGCTGGATAGCGCTGCGACTGCCCGTAATTGCTCAGACATTACCAAATAAGACATCATTTAGGATGGCAAGGAAACCCACCTCAATAACGAGTAGCTCATAGTGGAAAACTCATCAGTGGTACGGGTTACTTAAAGTAATCTATAATAATGCTGTCAACACTCAGTTGTACTCTTTTCAACTGCTTGATATTGGAAGAAGAGCAGGAAAAGATCTGATATCCTTAATGCAAGATCGAGGAGACCAAATAGATTAAAATTAGCTCTGAGAGTGACTGCATCTGCATCTTAATAACGACTCAATAAATACTTCGGAATGTTGAGTATATTTTTGCCCTCCCCGTCAAGTTACTCAGATGCAATTTACAACTTCAAATCAACAATAAAACCAACATGTCTAGGAATTTTCTCACAAGGCAGGGCAAGAATAGTAATAAATAACTGTGGCTGATATCCATAAAAATGTCTATTAGTTAAAATGGAAGCCACAGGTTTGGAAACTCTAAAAAATAGTTTGTGGTCAGCAGCAAATGTACCAGTGCTTGAAAGAAACTTGTTAAGAGTCATTTTCATAGAGTCAATATCGGTACCTGAACCTCAAATAGCAATATAATCTGCAAAATTACCAATGTTGTTTTCTCTCGAATGACTCTCTCAACACCAATCAGAAAAAGAGTTGAGCTTAATACGGAGCCCTGTGTTACTCCCTGATAAATTTTAAAATATTTAGAAATAAAGCCACCAAATTTCATGCTAATATGTCAATTATATAAAATGTCTGTAATGCATGGAAGTGTGCCATCGTTTACACTAAAATCATCGTGCACTACATTTATTTTGTTTCACAAGACTGTCTTAATCCTGTTTGCTTGTGAAAAGCTAGATTTAAGAACAATTTAATATGACGAACTTTTATTTAACAACATAAAATAATAGAAGACATTTTGCTTTAGTTGAAACCATATCAATTTCAGATTTAGAAGGAATTTTTTTTTAACAAAAGATTGAACACAATTATTGAACAAAAGAATGCTTGAACACTATCAAAGCGACGAGTGTATCGGAGAGTAATCGGAGATTAAGCATTTAAATAACCAAATGAATTAAAATCTGCTTAAAAATATAAAGATAAGCATTCATCAGAAAAACCAGAGTATTTCACTGCAGATGCTTCAAATTGCTTTGAATAATTGGATATGGAACTTTACGTTTAGTACACAGAATACGAAAAAGTATTTTAGAACAATGTTTAGTTCAAGTTCCTCCAAAATTCAATAGGGAATTTCATATTTTACAACTAATGACAAGAATTACTTGGTACACCAAGAAATGAATTTTCTTAGGAGATACATTGTTTCCTGTTGTCTCTTTCAAGAAGAAAATAAATCGCATCAAAAGTTTCTTCCGGTTAATAATTTAGCATACTCCAAGATCATTAACTCTTAGGACACAAAATAATATAGACAACAAGTAAAATATCTAATAACTCATTTGAAAACCAGTATTTATTTCTCTAGGGAACTGAAAAAATAAAGAGCCGTATTTTGGTGTAAAACGAAAAGAAACTCTGAAGATAAGAAAATAAGATAAAATACTTAATATATAAATAAATAATATCTTTTAAATACTATACTATTTTTTAATAAATATGGAAGAATAAAACTAAACTTGTAACAATCAAAATGTGTTTTCATTAAATATCCATTATACAAACTTCCTCTTAGCTTTTCATTGAGAAATGCGTACATGACGTATAAAGATCAAATAATATAGTTTAAAATAGTGAATATATAGTTTTTTATTTATTAATATAATGATAAAATACTTATCTTCTTTATTTTGATTTTCAGTTGATTACATTGATATATTTCATTGTTACATTATTTCTTTGCAACGGTATAACAGTGCAACTATGCAAAACTTAAGCATTTAAAGTGATATAATTTAGTAAAACAAATAGCTAAATGCTCTTTTTGTCAGAAAAGAAATTACTGATTCTTTCATATGAGAGCATGCTGCCTACCACCAAGCAAAATTGAAATGTAGAAAGAAACCACAACCAATATTTACTTACTTAAGCATGTCAATGTAATATTCATTTTTAGTCATTTAAAGCAAGGCACTTTTTAATTGAGATGAACTTTAAAAGTTTTCAAACATTAAGTACAATAAAAAGTATTCGATTATAAAATTAGAAAAAAACACAATTATATTTCAAACAAAATCAAAAGTTATTTCCTAATCATAAGTTATTTTATAATTTTTGGATTATTTTAGAAGTTGTTTATTTAAATTCTTTGGTTATTAAGAGACATTGCCAATTCAGAATAGAATAAATTTATTATATTCTGAAATAAGAAGTTCCAGGGTATTTTCAAAACCCATAGTAAAAGAATTGTAACATGTACAATAGATAACTTCCTAATCATTGGTACTTTAAATAATTCATTTTTACATACTTTTTCTTTATTTAAATTTTCTTCTTAATTTAATGTATCAGTCATTTGAAATATATGCTTTTATATTTAAAGTCATAGTTCAGCAATGTCTAAATAATTGATTGAAATATAAGGTATTTGAAAAACTATAACCAATCGGAAAAATATAGCAGATGTTTTAAAAATAAAATAAAAAATGCCAGATTATAATGATGTTTTAACTTGAAGAATCATTTGTTCTTTCTTCCCATTTCTACACAGCTAATACTGTTTCATGATGGGATGAGACATCCTGCCCCTCCTTGTTTGGAATACATTAGAATTATTTGAAATACCTTAGAGAATTTGAATACACTGAGAGAATCTATGCGCAAGCTGAGCATAGATTCTCTCAGTACATTAGGTAGGCATGTTTATCCACTAAAATAGTAGAGGAGATTTAGATAATAGTAGAATAGTAGATAAATAGTAGAGACATTTCAATAAAATAGTAGAGACATTTCAATTTATACTAAGATAATGTTCCAAAATGAAAGAGTAGTTTAGAATGTTAATTGACAGAAATATGTGTTTGAAAATACATTGCTTAAAACAATTAAAGGGTATTGTAAGTTTTATATAAAACAAAGACATAAGACAAATTTTTTTTGCCGAAAACGGAAGAAGAGAATCACAAATGCAAATTTTTCTAATTTTCAAACTGTGGAGTATGCTAATTTTGAGTTGGACGTCAAAAACGTTGTTTCAGTGGCAGTGAAAGAAATTTGACTTTCAACTGAATAAAAGACAAGGATGATCGGCATTCAGTGCTTGCTTTGTTTCGATTAGTACGATGTCTCAGGGAAGTCATTTAATCGATTCAGAATCTTGGAGAGGTGTGGGTAGGTTAGAAGGGACCCAAACTCAAGCTGAAGTAGCGCAAGCCATTGCAGCGTCACAAAGTGTGATTTCCAGGATCTGATACCGTTTTTTTTTTTTTTTGGAGACTGGAAGTGCAGGCTGAAGACCAGGCAAGGTCTTAGACGGGCAACAACTCCCAATGAAGATCGTTATTTAGTTATTTTATGCTCGGAGACACAGAAATATGACCGCTACTCTTCTAGAACAACACCTTCGCTCGGTTACTGACACCATGGTTTCAACTCAGACTGTCCGAAACCGGCTCCATGGTGTAAGATTGTATGCTCGCCAACCGGTGGTATGCGTTAAACTAACATCAAACCATCATCGCCACAGCAGAGAGTGGCACAGAGCATGTGAACTGGAAGAGAAATGAATGGAGCAATGTTCTTTTTTCTGACGAGTCCCGTTTTTCTGTTCATCTTGATAATAGACGTATTTTCATCTGGAGGGACCGTGGCAGTAGGAACAATCCTGCGTTCGTACAGTATCGAGTGAAAGTGTCAGATTTGGCGGTGGGAGTGTTGGTGTATGGTAGCATTTCCATTGACGGGCGCACATCCCTCTATATCATTTAACATGGACTTCTGACTCGTCGCCAATATAGGGATGAGATCCTCAGACCTATTGTAGTCCGTTACGCTGCAGCAATCGGAGATGACTTCATTTCAATGGACGTTCACTGAAGGCCACATCGTACTTAACTGATGGAGGATTTTGTTTTCAAGGAATCGTACGAATAGAATGGCCAGCGTATTCTCCTTACATGAATCCAATACAGCACGTTTGGGACACTCTAGGAAGACGAGTTGCTGGCCACTTATCACCCCTACAAACTCTCCAAGAACTGCAAAGAGTTCTTCTGGAAGAGTGGGAAAGAATACCCCAACTCGTGATTAATAGCCTCATTGACTCCATGCCTCAAAAGAGTTCAACGTTGATGGACGTCCGTGGAAACCATATCCCCTACTGAAAATGATTTCCTTTTCTTATTCCTTTTCTCTCATTCTCATTCATTTTTTTCCTTTTGCACACAAATGCACAATAAAATGCATTTTTTTCTGCCAAACATGTGTAATTTATTCTCATATAACCTATTACGTCTGTCGACCATGTATCAATCAGCTAAAATGTTTCCCAGCCACAATATCCACCTAAAACCACAATATCCTTTAATTGTTTTGAGCAGTGTATAAGGCAAAGAAATAAAATTTCTGTATTATTCATGCACTTAATTTGCTTGAAACAAAGGACAAAGTATTAATACATTTTCATATGAAAAATACATACGAAATATTCACATAGTTTTCTTTACCTTTTGAAAAGTAGCACGATTAGAAGGATTTATAAGGCAAGAATGTTATTGACGAGGAAGAATAGCATGAAAATAAGGATGCTAGTTTGAGTATTAAATAATGTGAAAAATGACTATTAATTCTATCAATAGTTTTCCTTCATGTTTTTATAGGAAATTTTAAGTGAACATAACGTGACACCTAAATAGATACCAATCACTATATAACATTGCATATTTGAAGGAACATTAAGTTCTTCCTTATAAAAATATAATATTTCATACGAACTTCCTTAACTTGACTCGATCAAAAAAATCAAATAAAATTTAATTTTTTTGAATTATAGTCTCATGTTTTTGAATCATAATCTCATTTTCAACAATTCCACCCTGATCCGCGAGTAACACAGTAACAAAACTGCTTATCAATCCTCAAACACAAAATATTGACTCAAACAATATTTTTTAGAAAAATGCGTTTTAATACCTTTTTTACCATGATCAGTCGAAAAGTATTTTATTGCCCAATTCATAACTTTGTACAAAGGTGCTCATAAAAATAAATATAGCTTCAGTCCTTAAATTACTTAACGAGAAGTGACTTTTTTCACTCAGTATTCTATATATCTATCTTTATTACATTTGGTTAAATTAATTCGAGTCATCTCTGTACTGTATTACTATGCAACATCTTGTAAAGTTTATAAAATGAAGATGCCAGCTAAAGCCACACACAGAGAAACTGAGAGAAATATTTCAGATTTAGCACATTTACAAGTTAATTTCTGAAATGCTAAGTTATTAATTGTTAGATAACGATTCCATGCAATAATTTACATTTTATATCAAAACGTTTCATGCCTTTCGTGCAAAAATTGAAAAAACAAGATATTTTTTCAGGCTGTACATAAATCTTTTTCATTGACTTTTGAAAATTTTTAAATTATAAGGGACTAACATCTTGACATTCACTTCCTTTAAATAAGAAATTCTTATAATTTAAAGTTTAAAAATTGAATTCTTTGTGATATATAGATCTTATGTAATAATATTCGGTTAAAAATTAAATAAAACGTAATCATAAAAAATTATAACACCACAAGAAAATGGTATTTTTTCTTATATTTCAAATTAATAAAACATTTTAGTAAATTAAATTTAAGAATTCAGAGTTTTTGAAATTAATAGAACAATTTTATTGCTTTAATTTATTATTTGGTATGTAGATTAAATTAAAAAATACACTTAAAATATTTCATTTTCAGTGACATATACTAGGTGCTTAATAAAGTTCGAAATGAATGACTAATGATATATAGTCAATCTGCTCCTTCTAAGTAATTTATTTCTTGTTATGCTAATAAGAATTAGTTTCATTTGCAAAGCAAGTTCCACACAGAATAAGTTAACTATGTAACACACAATTAATTATGCAAATCATTATATAAGAATATTACACGTGACATGCTGTTAAGTAATTAAATACAAAAGAAGAAAGCACTGCCTATGAAAGCAAAGCGTTACATCTTTCCTTTCCAAAAGACTCCAAGCAACAGAAAAATAATGCCATCTACCAAAGCTCAATAATGAGTTAATGAAGCTACCAGATTTCCTTGTACTGAATGTTAGTAGGAAACTTATACAGGTGTTCCTTTCACAAGTGTTGCTTGATAAACCGGCACTTGTGATTTCGGTTCTGTAATAATATTTTTTGTCCGACTGCTTAGTGTTGAGAATGTTGTGAATACACTCCTGATAGTTTTAACGAATAATGAAGACTTTCGGGTTTTACCGTC
>JAPDSC010157271.1:39110-57338 GCA_026290005.1 Latrodectus geometricus | reverse complement strand
CTCCTGATAGTTTTAACGAATAATGAAGACTTTCGGGTTTTACCGTCGGCAGATTTACCTTCTGGACCTAAAAAGAAAAATAACATGGCATTGACAAACCTCTACTCCTCTCTTGCTTTCTAAAGAGATATTAATTTATTTTAACATTTCCAATTTTCTAATAATAGCCATCACATGTCATATGTAGCAGCACATAAAAATCTTTAAATTAGGAATCTTTTGAATTACTGTCGCTTTAAACTTAATACTTGCCATCACTTCTGATATCCATGAAAGTATATTGAATTATATAA
Organism: Latrodectus geometricus; assembly: GCA_026290005.1. Lineage (NCBI taxonomy): Eukaryota > Metazoa > Arthropoda > Arachnida > Araneae > Theridiidae > Latrodectus > Latrodectus geometricus. Next base: position 57,045 of record JAPDSC010157271.1, on the reverse strand, counting down.
CTTTCCTTCGTTCATAGGGTAATATATATATATATATATATATTAAAAGAATTTCATTACGTTTAAAATTTAAATAGGGAAAATTTTGATAAAAAGTTTTAAATACAGAGATATTAAAAATTCAGTTTCTTCAATGGGTGTGATAATAAATTATATTCTCATATTTGATTAAATTGTTTGTAGTTTGTTAATTTTTATGAATACTCTCGTAAACCGAAACAGTAATAGTATCAAGGTAAAAAACTTTTGAAATAAAATTGATTTGTTAAAATTAATTAAATTTTTTTTGTAAAAATTTAATTTCATAAATGTTGTATCAGAAAAATCTAACTGCATAAATAATGCAAATTAAAAGCGAACAGGTTTATGTCTTAGATTTAATGTAATTAAATTAGAATTGAACAAATTTATATTAAATGAAATGAAACCCACGAGCTCGATTAAATCCATTTCTTCTAAATCCACATTTCAATACAATGCAAAATCCTTCTCGAAATGTTTTGTTGAAACCACCATAGATAATTGGGTTGATGAAACTATTGGCATAAGCCAGGAAATATGAAAAAAACTGATACTGCGTAAACCAAGCTGGTTGCTAAAAAAAGAAACAATCATTAATGTTGCATAAAAGTAAAAAAAAAAAAATTGCAATTTTTCAAGACGTAATTCATTAAGCATGAAGTACAATTAAATTGATTTGTACAAAAAATAAAATATTTTTTTTACAAAAAAATTTAATGTAACTGTGTGGCAATTATATACAAACGCTTGTATCATTAAAAATGTAATAGTTCAAAACTAAAATACAGCATCGCATCATTTGAAATTAAAAATAAAAATAAATACGCACCATCATATAAAAACAGAAGACTAATAATGAAACAATTTAGGAAACTTATATATTTATGAAAATGCTTTTGAATATTTTGATTTGTAAATATGTGATTATTTTTACGAAAAAATTGCATTGAAAATAATACTTTACGTATTAATTTAATTTTTGTTAAAATTCAATGTTCATAAAATAAGAGTTTTGTTGTTTACTAAATTAAATTGAATCTCAAAAATTTAAAATAAGTTATTTTATTTAAAAAAATAATGATATTTATTCTCTTATAAACAAAGTAAACTATGATTACTTATCATAGAAAATGAAAGTAATTTAAATGAAAATACATAATTTATCTCAGTAACATTAATAAATAGTAAGTTTAACAAAAAGCTAATTCTGAAAATTAAGTTATCTATGAAATTTAATTGATAATGCGATTTATTTACATATATAAAATAAAAATCATATTTATGTAAATACAATTTAGCACTATGCTTTAAAATATATTATGTATGAAAAAGATCATTGTGATTATAAAAGTAGAAAAAAATACTAAAATCTGATGAAAATGAATATTCACCTGACAAAAAAATTAATTGAGATGAATAAAGTTGATACTTATGGGGTTTTTTTTTTTTTTTTTTTTTTTTTTTTATATATATAAAATTTTCAAAAGAATTATAAGACTAAAAAAATGATGCATCAATGTCTCTACTGCAGATATCCTGAGTTCATATAAAGTGACAATGGAATGCTTAAAAACAATATGCTACAGAAACTTAAACACATATTACGTTGAAACTGCCAGCTCAAAGAAGAGGCCTGGCAATGGGTTTCAAAATGAGTTGAGTCACGCTTAATTTTTTTCTTGTTTTTTCGACAGTGAACTTATTTCAAAATTTGGACACCAGATATTATTAGGTTTCATACTAAACAACAATGTATAAACTTGAGAAACATCTTGTACTCAAATAATCATTTCTAAGGAAACATGTACTATCTGACTGCTTAATTTACATACCAAATGATTTCTACTAATGAAGAAAAGTACACTATATATCCTTTACATTGAAAAGGAAAAGTTTCTCTTGCTTGTAATATTTGCTTGCTTGTAAAAAAGAACTCTTGCTTGTAAAAAAGAACTCTTGCTAACAATATTTATTTACGTTTACGATAAATAAATATTATTAGCAAGAGTTTTGTCCCAAATAATAAAAACTCTCGTTAAAACAATGATTTCCATATGCGATAATATCAGATTAACTGAAACACATAATTACTAGTGTTTTATACAATAATATTCCTTATTGTCTAAATGAAAGTATTATACATCATTGTTAGATAAATTTCGTTTCTTGCGAAGCTAAAATGAGAGAACTGCCAAAACTTCAAAGAGGCAGATAGGGAAAACCAGTTTGGTTAGTTCATCGGTAACCACATTGACACAGCTGTTGGGGGTATAAATAAACACTGTGTCAAAGATTATGATAGCATACAAAGATCATTTCGGAACTACAACTACATCTGCGAGAAAGATCTAAGAAAGAGAAACGAAATTAAATATAAGAAACTGGTGGTTGTTTAGAAAAACTGTGACAGTCACAAGTAAGAAAGGTGGCAAAAAAAAATTGTTCTGAATAGTCACCTACAGAAATACTATCTGCCCAAACATTTCGTAGAAAATTATAAAAGCACTTGCGACAGTTGTAAATCACAAACTGAGCACAATGGGTACAAACAGTATAAGACTTGAACAATGGATCAATGAAATCATGTTTCACTTTGCTCCCTTTCATGGACAGAGTTTACGAAGGCAAACCTCATTAGAACAACTCAGACCATTTGCTTTTTCTAAAAATATATAGATGATTTCGTAAAAGTTTAGTTCAATATATCTTGGTTTAGAAAAGGTAACTTTGTTAACTTACATGGACAGATTACCAGCACTAAATAAATTACTCTTTTGGCCAACTGCATTCCACGGCGCATATTTGTTTCCTTTAGAGATTGTATCTATCACGATAAAATTTGCCCTTTTTATCAAAATCAATTTGCTCAGCCATGATTTTGGAACCATAAGGATTCAAATGCATATCTTACATGGCAAGCCCGATAGCTAGCCGTAAACATCGTAGAGGTTCAGTGGTCTTTTTGGAAGAAAGAATGCGATTGCGTTATCCGAGAACCTATGTTTCTCTGGGATTTAGAGCAATTTCTGTAAGTGGAATGGAGAAAAATCTTACTTATGTTCATACAGAATTTCCATAAATTCTGTACGAACATGAGTTAGATTTTGCTATTATTTTAAATAACTCTTATCTATTATAACTAAATAATTATAAGGAATTAAAATGTATAGCTTTTTAATTTAATAAGACTTCTTTTATTGAAGAGTATATAATAGATGAAAATAAATATGCTAGTTCCTAAAAACATAAAAAAATTGAAGAACAATTTTGGTATCTAAATCTTCACAGGACAAATAACTATGAAGGCTTACTTATCAAAGTGCTGCGTATTAATCTTAAATTATATTGGATTTTAAAAAATTTTTTGTCATCGACAAGAACAGGGTTTAGCTTCAGTTAAAATTAAGTTTTAAATAGAGTTTGGTAAAAATTTAAAAATAAATTTAAATAATCAATTACAACAACGAATATTTTGTTAAAATTAGTAAATATATAAGTTTTTTAACATCAATAACAGTTTATACAAAGAATTTTAGTTGAAAATTCAGAGTGAATTAGTTGAAATCAACAATTTTCTTCTGTTTTGGAAGTTAACTCAAAAGCGAACATAAGCGGAACTCACAAAAACACACGGAAAAGAACAGGAAATTAGAGTTGTTTACAAAATATGGAAAATGATATTTTAACTGTGATAAACATAGTGACATCAGTTTGAATCTTTTAGCTAAATAATATACAAATAAAAAAATTTTTTTTAAGTTTTCAAACTTTTATCTGGCATACCATTTTATTTCCCTTAACAAAAACTACTCCCTTCCTATAGAAAACCCTTCAATGGTTCATTCAAAATCCTTCAATAGAACTGATAGCTGAATAAGCATTGTGTAGAAATCTTTGTCATAATGATGGTGATGCATTATTGTACTAGAGGTAAACTTTACAGTTTTTACTGGATGCTGTTTAACACATTGTTTAGTAAAATGAATCATACCGTAAATTCGAATAAAGTGTCATGACAAAAAAATAATCGCCACAGTAATAAAATTTTCTAAATTGTTTCCATCTTTCTTAAGTACATTATATTGCTTCTTTCATATTCCTGCATACGTATTTTTACTTGCAAAAACTGTTCTTCATAGAAATTATTAGTTTTTATTGCACTATAATTATACATTTATAATTATGAGTTTGGAAAACTATTTTTGAGAAATTTATTTGCCTTTTTAAAGAAGTTAATGATTTACTTGATATTAATTATTTCTTTTTTCAATTTCATCAATAATTATTTAATTATCTGACAGAATGAAAATATACAAAAATGATTAAAATGAATACAGCTCACGACTAAATATTTACTGAACGCATTTTTTTATAAATAAATAGTGACAATATTCATAAAATATTGAAAATTTTAATATTATATAAGTCTTTTCTGGACTCACCATAAATATTTCAGCTTAAGTAACGCGTATATTTAATGATTAATTAAGGAATTGATTTTCAACACCATTACTGGTATACTTCTCTCAATCTCTCTCTTTCACTTTCAATTCCTAATTTAATCCTAAAATAAATCTCACATAATTCCCATTTATATAAGCTATTAGTATATAAAATAAGATGATTGCAAATATATGCTGTACGACTTAAATTTATAATATAATATCTGCATATCCGTGTCTTCTGAGTCATCCTCCTGAAATAGAGCAAAAGAAGACATAAAATAAAAACCCTCATAACAGTCGATTCTAATGCTTCTTGAAAATAAGAACGCTCTATTTATTATTGATAGTGTACTGTTTATATATAAATTTTTAATGAAATGTGCTCTTTTTAAAAAATTGTTTTAACTGAAATTGTTCTCTTATAAGTTAATTAAAAAGTTGGTAATTTACAAAACTTGCTATTCATATGTTAGTTGTGTATAACATTTTTTTTAAAAATAATTATTGAAGTTATAGTATTCGTCAACAAGTCAGCAGAGATTTGTAGATTTTAAATAAATAATTTCTAAAAATATTCTTGAGTCAAAGAGATATTTTCTGGTATTAAATTATTAAGAGTATTTTAAGTTTAATATTTCTATACTAATGTCATCTTTGTAAAAACTTCCTAATTATAATTTGTGTGCATCTTAGGAAAACATTAATCTAACTCACTTCGTTACATTATATAATCATAATACATTCATAATGTACAATTTATAAATGCTAGATAATTTTGCTCGAAAGATAAATAATTGATGAAAAACGTAATTGTTATATTAAATCATGTTAATAACAAGTATTTTTTATGAAACGAATTTAGAATACTAATGCTATATTTTCATAAAAAATAAAATTAAAAATAAAATATGTTATTTTCACTTGTCAAAATTATTCTGTTCAAATGTGTATGAGTTGAGCAAAATAGTAAAGGGAGCGTGAAAGATTCAGAGAGAGAGAATGAGAGAGAGAGAGTAAGAGAAAATAGTAAAACAAAAGGCATAGTTTTTAAGACCATCCTTAAGAAGGGAACTTATGTAAATATCACTTACACTTTATGGTGAATCACAATGAATCCATCTATCAGAAAATAATTTCATGAATAACTCTGAATAAAGTTTCTTACAAAGCAGAAATGAGTTTGAATAGAAAGTATCTTTTCAAGAAATAGTGACTTTTTTTTATTGACATTAACTTCATTTTTTAAGAAAATAATTCTATATTATGACTTTATAACGCAATATATAGAAAAATCTATAGCATAACATAATGCACTCTAAGTCCAACTCTGAATATAAGACAAAACTCTAAATAGCATTCTCTAAGACAAAAGTACATGGAAATAATAAATTAGTTTGATTTTTCATGTTTAATTACCAAATTACCATTAAATTACGCCGAAAATCCTAGAAACTGAAAATTTTAGGCCTGATATTATTATTCAATATTTAATTTTTTTTTAAATAAGAAATTTACCTGCAACTAAAAATCAAGTCAACTCTGCAAACACTAATTCACTTAACACAAGATTTTACTAACATTTTCTATACATTACCATGAAACTTTATTTTTCCGTCATAAAAATTTAGTTAGATTTAGTTTATTAGAAAATTTATTATAACTCGAGACAATTTTTAAATTTAAGTCATGACTTTTAGTAAAATCTGCTTTTTAAAGAGAGTAATAAATTATAATGTGCCTTCTACAAATATTCAAATAATTATGTAAAATCAGCAATTATACGTTTCATACGATATAGCATCTATAAAATTGATGCATTTCATAAACTTTATTAGAAATAAGAACTTTTTCTTCATCTTCATTTCAATTAATGATATCTAGAAAGAAAGAAAAGCAGAAAAAATAGTAAAGTAGCTGATAAAAAATAGCAGAAAAGAAAAAATATATAAATTAAATATTAAAGTCATTCAGCAATATAATGAACTTAAATGAATTGTATTAAATATGTATATATTTATTTAACTTTTAATTCAATTTGTTAGATGCTATATAATTATAGATTCGTTAAATTTGAATAATTTACTTATATGGTCATTTATTAAATTTTTCTTATGACTTAGTTTTAATAAAATGAAACTTTAGGTGTTTAATTTTGCAAAATTTAAGAATACGATCACAGTATCTAAAATATATAATTACCTCAAAAGGCCTGGGGAATGCATAAATTAAAACTAATATTTGTAAAGGTGTCCAGCATAAAATGAAAGCCATCAAAACAACGAAAACCATTTTTATAACCTAGAATAAATTAAAAGATATTTATTATTCTAACATTCAATTCACAAAATGAAATGAAAAACAATAATAAATAGCAAACTTTTGTTTCAAATAGCTAAATAATTATTTAACAGTAAATAAATAGGTTATGAAAACAATAAGTACATTTACTATAAAAATTAATTTTAATAAAATAAAATAAAATTTTATTAGATATTTAAAATTTTTATTTCACATTTTGTAATTTTATTTACAAGTTTTGATGAAACTTAACTGATAGTGTCGCTTAAAATCGTAATTTATGTTTTTTGTAGCACATTTATCGAAAAAATTGAATATGAAATTATATACGAAAAATCATTAATATTAAATTTAATGAAATTAAGAAACAATGAGTAAATTAACTGTTTTAAAAATATATATTCAAATTAAAAATCAAATTCCAAATTTTTATATTTTTATGTCTCTTAAAATGGTTTTATTCTTAGATTATATAATGCTTTTAAATATGCTTTTCAAAGAAAATTTAAAAGCAGTTATAATCACTTCATATATAAATTTAGTTATTTTCTTACTTTAAAAATATTATTTATTTTATACATTAAATGAAAATTGAGTATCGATTTATATATAATGAAGAAAATTCTATGAGAAAAAAATTCTAGAATAATATTAACAATAATATGAAAATTTAAGATCAGGATTTTATATAATAAAGTTTTTGATACCCAGGTGTATATATTCCACATAAAGTGCTGTTTCTTACAATATTAAGAAATAAAAATTTTTATTTTTAAACTAATATTTGCAATAATTAAAATAGTATGTTATTTAATGTATTATTCTTTGAAGGATTTTGTTTCTATACAAATGCATCTACTCATAGTTTTCTCAACTTTTTAAATAATAATATTGTTAACAAAATTAATGCTAAAGCCATGTTTATATTTCTATAGTACACATTAATTAATATAAATTTTAAAATAAATAATAGCTTTTTAAAATGTTCCATACTTGCACTACTATTTAACTGTGTACATTTAATTTAACTGTACACAGTTAGTAGAATTTAGAATGAAAAATCTTTTGCGAAATAATCCAAGTACCTAAGAAGGAAGAAATTGTTTTATAGTGAAATTATCTACGTGAACAGTTCATACACAGATAATGAAATTATTAAAATAACAAGCTGTAATTGGGTTTATCTACTGGACATGGTTAGATTTAATGTTTAAATCAGTAGTTGGTGAACTATCCCTGGCGGCGATACATGCTAGTATACCTCTCGGTAAAGAGTGACAAAGGTTCCTAATGTCGTAATGCGATAGGTTCTACAAAGAATTCCTTGTTGTTACTCAAGATCTGCAATATTTTGAAATGTTAAATCTGGCACTTTACCATGTTTCAGATATGTTCTATTGATGAAATACCAGGTGAATTTACTTTTAGACTTTTGTCTTGGAAGACTTTTAGAGGCACGAAGTCCAGCGATATACGAACGGTAAAAATTCTTACATTGTCTTGTTGAAAACTGTCGTACGAAAGACGTGTTATAATGGTATTAACACTGGATGCAGGATGGTATCATAATATATTTTAGCTCCTAAATATGCATAGACGATTACTAGAGATGATCAGCTGTCATATGAGACAGCACGCCACACTGTCATATAAAATATTATGGCCGTATGGATTTGTAAAACAATGCTGATTGAGACCCTGTCCCAAGCTTCTCCATATAAGAACATGATGTTCATCTAGTTCATTAGTAAAGCGGGATACATCACTGAACAATATGCGACGCTTGTCTGATGACAAACTTGATCAGCTGCGACGCCTCTCGAAACAATTCGGCCACCTTATGTGATCAAAAGCAGAGGTCTTAATGGCCGCTGTGAGTGTAACCCCACTCCAGTCAAGCGCCAGGAAATGTCACTAGAAAGTACTACGGGGTTAGGGAAGAGTACGTTGAATAGTAGACATTAAAAACGTTAAAGCGATCCTTGACAGTTAAGAAATCCTCCGATTTTGCATCGCATCTGTGCACCTTGGAAATCCATAGCTTTCCTTTCGTCGATAAGTTCTTTATAGCAATCATTGCTACCAGGACAATTACACAACTGTGTCTGTACGTTGCAAGAGAAAGTCTATTACTCTTGCAACGTACTGCCACTCACCTAACGTCTTCCAACAACGCGACTATATTCAATCTCATTCAATTTCCTATAAGATCTTTAAATCGTCGTAAACACATCATTCGTTATTTCTGTAAGGAATGACCACGGTAAAAACCAAAAAATATGAATTTTCTGTCATTATTATCCATTTTATAAACTGAACATTTTCTCAGCAAAATTTCCCGCTACCACCGCAATTTATGTTTATTGACTTTAAAAGCTATATCCGTAGCATATTCAATCAATTATTTTTGCCCCTAAAATTTCGTCACAATCAGTCAAATCTTTCTTGATGCTTCAATTTTTTAAAAGAGTGTATATCATTTTAAATTTTTTTTTTCAAATTTCAAATATCATTACATTATTCGAAGCATTAAATTTACGCACAAAATGATGCAGAGTTATTCAAGTATTTCAACAAATTAGCACTTTTACAGAAGAGTGTTTCTATATGTTATCAGAGGTTTTATTGAAACACTATAATGTAATAGTAGTGAATGACGCTATTTTTCACAATTTTGACAATGCATATACTGGTCATCGTAAATGGTAATGCATCGTAATGCTGGTCATCGTAAATGCAAACCCTGAAGGAAGCATATGAATAACATGAAATGTACAACATGATTTAGCGTAGGTAATATATGCAAATGATTCAAATTTCAGGGCAGATGGATATCCCGCACGTCTGTAGTGCTAATTCAAAGCGTTATTCAAGACCGGGAGATTTCGACAATTTCAAGTTCAGCAATTAAATTTTTCTTATATTTTTTCCAAAAAAAAATAAATAAAATAAAAAATAAAAACTATAATTATGCCTGGTGGAATACAGCAATAATTTTTTGACCAAGTATCCGAGTTCGACAGGGGAAGGATTGTAGCCGACCGTGATTGTAGATTATCTTTCAGGGAAATCGGTAGTCGTGTTGGACGAAACCAAACAACTGTAATGACGATGTGTGATTGTTAGATGCAGGAGGGTAAAACAAACCGACGTGTTCCATCGAAACCAATTCAGTGCACCACTTCACGTGATGGCAGGCAAATTGTGCACATGTCAGTGACGGATCGCTCAGCCACATCACGAACCACAGACAGCACATTCAGTCTGTAGAACCTCATCCAGTGTCTGTGCGTACCATTCAATGCCGTTTACTGCAGAATGGTCTGTCCACAACATGTCCATTGCTTCGCCTACCCTTGAGACAGAACATCAGACGTCTCCGTCGCCAATGGTGCGATGAAAGAAGGATGTGGGATACAGAATGGAGTGAAATTGTCTTTACTGAAGAGTCACGCTTCTATCTGCAACGGATGGTTGGATTCGAGTCTGGATACACCGTTGGGAGAGAATACTAAACAGCTGCATAATTTACCGCTACCCTGGTCTTGCACCGGGTATTATGGTATGGAGTGATATTGGATATCATTTTTGCATTCCTAGTACGCATTACCGGTACTTTAAACAGCCAGCGCTACATTTCAGAAGTGTTGGAAACAGTTGTCCTTCCTTACCTTCCAGGCTTGTCCACAGCCATATTGCAGCAGGATAATGCGTGACCACACGTGACACTCATTGTCCAAGGATCCTTCGTCAATCGCGAGATTGAATTGCTTGCCTGGGTAGCTCGCTCTTCGGATCTTTCACAGATAAAAAACATGTGGTCCATGGTTATTCAACAATTGAACTAGATTAATTCCAAGCTGCTACACGAGATCAACTTTGGTAATGTGTGGAAACTGTTTGTTCTCCTGTACCCTAAGAGCACATCCAAAGTATCTTTGAATTAATGCCGAGGCGTGTGGCAGCTGTTATTTCCATCAATTGCGGCTAATCTCGCTACTGATTTTGACAGGAACAGCACTTCACATATTTCTATAAATTTAATCACTTGATACTTGGTCAACACGTTATCAGCAACATAAATTTTGTTGTGATATTTCTTGTCTTTCTTGGTTTTTGGAATTTGGGTGCATAGCAATGTATTGGTCTAATTAAAATTTTTCTCTATCAACAGTAAAGTGCTTAATTAAATTAAGTGCTTAAAAAATTTAAAAAAAAAGGTTTGAAATATTAGATTAGTAATAAAATGAAAAAAAAACTATAAATAATTAAAATAATTTTTTTTTTAATTTCCAGAGAAAAATATTATCAGATACTTGTGATTCTCATTGGAAAGGAAGTCACCAATACTGGTACATCAACTTTAATAAATGTTAGATTTTACTGTGAAAACTTTTAAAGTTTTATCTATTAAATGTGATTTCTTTCTTAGGCGTTAACATATTTGTTTTAAACTATATCATTTAATCAATCATATTTAAAATATTTACTACGATTATTATTTATCTGAATAATTTAAATCACATAAATTTACACAAGAAATTTGTCAGTAAATAGCATTGATTCTGCGGTGTGCTTTAAACAATTTGATAATGTGGTAGAGAAAATACTCAGAAAGTTAAAAATAAAAAAAATAATTTTGCAAAAAATTTAAATGACGAAAAGGTTTAATAAAAAAAAATAAATTTAAACCATTTATGATATTCAAAATTAATGTAACTCTTAAAGACATTTAACCTAAACTTTATCATTATATTTTTAAACACTTAAACTTTCTTTATTTTTTTTCATACTTCTTCATTTTCTGTTCATTAATTTTATATATGTGAAAATAAGTTCTTTTGTTTTATCATTAATTTTTACTTAGATGTATGTATAACAAACTACAATTTACCAATTACTTTGATTTCATTATAATACTTAAATATTAGACTATAAGTTTAATATTTCATAATAGAGCATATATATGTCACTGAACAAACCTTCTTCCTTGCTCGATACTGGACATTGATATTCTGAGCATGCCTCTCACCGGGTACTTCAGAGATCCATAGCTTCCACAATATTAACGAATAGGCTGTTATCATGATGAACACAGGGGCAAAATAAAGAGTAACACTGACTGTTAAATAATAAAACTTTTGGTACAAGAGCTCGGCATCACATTTTCCTGTTTCTGCGTCATAGTAGTATACTTTCGGCCAATCTTCAAAGCAGCGTGGTTCAATGAAATTTTTAAACTGAAAATACAAAACTTTTTTTCATTGGTGTTTTTAAAAAGAATTTTAAAAACACCAATGAATTCTTTTAAAACAATTCATTGGTGTTTTTAAAATTCTAATTTAGAAAAAAAATACTTCAGTTTCTCTTATAAATGAATGTAAAATTTAAGTGAAATAAAATTTATTCAATGATTATTATAAACTTAAAAATTACATCAATTTTTATACTTTTGCATAAACAATATATGCTTAACATATAACTCATAATTGTTAGCAGTATAAAATGACATATTTTTACGAATTAAAATAAGAGTGAAATACACAAAGACATTTAAATTAAATATATACAGAAAACTGTGTTCGTACTGCATAAAAAATAGGGGGAATAGGTACCGCATAAATGAAAAATCATAAAAATGGCACGAAACTTCACCACTAGAGCTAGAGAACTTGTTTATTCATGATAATTAAAAATATTTTTATGCAGACAACAGGGATCTTATAAAAATTCTAAGGTAAAAAAAGAGTTCAAAACTTTACGAAATAAATAGGAATTATTTTTTAAATACATAATGCTCGTGCAAGAAATCAAGGCCCTGATAGAGCAAAGCAAAAAAGTTTTGAATTAGAAATATTACAATGTAATTATTAAAATTGAATCCCAATTCATTTTTAATTTTGAAAACTTTCAAACGATTCAATTTTACAAAAAAAAAAAAAAAAAAAAAAAAAAAATTAAATTTAAATATTTAAAAAATTTTTTATTAAAAAAAAAAAAATTTTAATTTTTTTAAAAAATATTTTACAAGCGATTGTAGAAAAAAAAAAAAAAAAAAAAAAAAAAAAATTGAATTTAAATATTTAAAGATATTTTCCTTAAATTAAGAAAGATTTCAATTTCAGTAAATATTATTTAATAAGGATTCGTTGGGGGGGGGGTTATGGCGCAAGGTCTAAAAAGGACAATCTGCTTATTTAATAAGGAAGGTAAGAAAGAAAGAAATGTTTAACATTATAATGTTTATTTGGTGGTCAGAAAATAGAATCTCTAAAACTGTAATATATTTTTTCTGTATCACCTGAAAATAAGAACATGTAAAAGTAAATATATATTTAATCTTAAAATTATAATAAGCCCTTTTCTCTGTTATGATCGTTAGAAATCAAATCAATAAATAGAAAATTACTGTAATTACTCTATATCTCAGTCAAAACTCAGGATTGCTATTGCGTGTTCCTTTTTTTTTCTTACAATGTATTGATATGTGCTATTAAATTATTTTTAAAGGGCATAGTTATTTAATGATAAAGGACATAGTTATTTAAATTTTACCATGAATGTATTTCTAGATAAATAATGTTTCAAACTTACTTTTGACGTGGAGTGATTTGGGATGATATTAAACAAACCTAAGCTTATAGGAGTTACTTTTTTACTATACTTCCTGTTTATAGAAAATTTTAAAACTGAAATATTTAGTTTTTGAACTCATAAGCGAAAAGAATACAGAAAGTCAACAATTTTGTTTCATGTCAGTACCTAAAACAAATTAAAATTTATGTTCATGAACAAACTTTAATCTACATATCGGCAGATTTTAGCTTGTTTAAAAGCTTGTAAAATACTAAGTTGCGTATATGTATATTTGAGTTTGCATTCGTACTTGTAATATATCATACATTTGAAGAGTATTTTGATTCTAGAACATGGTAATTTTTTTATTCTAAGCATTTGACTTAGTTTTGATTTCTAAGCTTTCTTATAAATTAGTAATAATTTATAAGAACCTATTTTACCTACATAATTATAATTTTTTTGCTCTGACAAAACCTTCCATTTATGAATTTTTATTTGAATAATTATTTTTTAATATTTTTTATTGTTTTATAAATTATGTTTAATTAATTAATATTTTTGATAAAAAACACACACACTTATAATTCCATTCAATTTAGTTTTTCAATTACCCTACGAGAAAAATTGTCTTTCAAATTCCTTTGGTGTAAAAATTTAATTACATTAATTAATAAAAATTAACCAACACTATGACCTTTTTTTATTCGTTTCTCTGTATAACAATGTATTTTTATGAATATGCGATTTTGTTTAATGCTAAAACTTCTCTTTAATTATAGTGCAAAAAAACTTTATTTGTTAGTTTGAAACATCATAGTTAAACATTCCTAACAATTATAAATATCCTTAAAAAGTGCAGTGCAAAATGAAACTGATAGTTACTTCAAAATGCATCTGAACTTAACTTTATTATATTGTTAGTTTTAACAGAAATTGGTATACTCATTTCAATAGTTTCTGATAAAACACATTTTATAAAGTTGTTCCCCACTTACTAAATTCAAAATTTGAAAAGTAAGCCTGTACAAATAGTATTTGTTTTATGATTTGACAGAATAATGTAATGATAAGAAAAGTCAAATTTACTTAAATATTATGTGCAGATTCTAATAGTTCATTATAACTTAGTTTAAAAAATATATTATGCAAATTTTCAGTATAGGAAGAATATTCAAGGTGCAGGTCTTTCTATTATTATTTTGATAGATATATTTAATCAACGAATTCATAGTTGAAATTAATTGCGAGTTTCAATTTTATATATGTATATCATTGATTTAATACAATAACATAAATAATATTTTTCTTTGAAGTATTATAACTATAAATTTAATTCATATATCATCTAAATATAAAAACTTTAACTAAATACTTCAAATCTCAAACTGAATATTTTGATGAAATAATATTAAAACTTATTGTTCCTTAAGTTTGATACAGATTTTGTGATTGATATACCATAGCGAAGAATTATTTCTTATGAATTTTGATTGTGTTTGATTTAATGTAAATTTTGATCATATTTCAGTTTTTGAAATTCTAGATAAATTTAAAGCTTAGTATTAATAAAATGCACTCATGATGATCAAAAAGGCTTTGAATTTTGTTCTTCATTCACTAGATACCCAAAGAAAAGAATTATTTCCGGAAGATTAGTCTTTAAGCAAATTATTTACTCTGATTTAAGCTCATGCCATTCATAACTAATCCTTCGAGCGTTTAGGGAAATTATTTCCTTCAATTTATCAATACTTCAAAAAAATTACGTGTTAAGCAACTTAAAAAATCAAAGCAAAAAAAAGCCTTTTAAAATTAAGTATTTTATTTATATTGCTAAATTGTGAGTGCGATTTTCTTACGTAATGTTGTTGTACTTTCTTTTGAATTCGTAATTTAGAAAAGTAATTTTATTAAATAAAATTTATGCTTTAATTGGGATACAAATAATTCTTGAATTTTTAATACCTGGGAAAAAGTATTTAAATAACAGCAAAATTTAATTTAAATATTGAACAAAAAAGTAATATTTAACTTAAATTAATTCAATATATTCATTGATTGTGTATTTAATTTTGTAGTTTTATCAATAAATTTTCATAGCATAACATATTCAAATATTTCATTTTTCACAAATTGAAATGAAAACTTGCAGTTTTGATATAAATATTTTATAATTTTAGTAGAAATTTTACTTTTAAATATATGAATTGAAATAAGAATCTGTTCTTTCAAAAATATTTATTAAAAAATAAAAAAAAACTCATCGTTATTTATCACAGTAATTTTATTATTTAACAAGTATTAATAAATTAATTTGAACTATAAAAATTGATTCGGTAACTTATTTAATTAAAATGATATCTACACGTTCAAATTTCTTTCTTTATATATATATGCTTTTCGAAAATTTAAGTTTAGTGGGAGAAAATGACATGGCCTGTAAACACAGTCCAGTCTGCGTATACCAACTCCCATCCTGAGAGAGAGAGTTATCATCCGTGGGCTTCCTTACCGAACGGGTAAATGAAGTTTGAAAATGCATGCCTCAATGTATGCTTTACGCTTTGGTTACCTTATTGGTGGCGTGCTTCTTGATGATCAGGAATGGGATGGATACAATGATAGAGATGACCCACACCAGCTGCATCACGATAGAGGTCCGCTGTTTGGTGATTCTCACGTGGAGCGGGAACATAATGGCCACGAAGCGGTCGCATGAGATTGCAGACAGTGTCAACACGCTGCTCGTAAGACATGCCACTGCAAAAACAGAAGGAAGTAAAATAAATACAATACACAGTTAAATCATTAAATCTTAGAATATTTTATTTAGAGAAGCTGTACATGTGAATGCATTGAAATTATATATATATCAATAAGTAATGCATATCTAATATGTAAGTCAATATTGATAAAATTTATTTGGGTACTAAAATATTAAGATATTATTTTTTCCAAATACTCATTTAATTTTCCCAACCAAATTCTTTATTTTTATAAAACATGCCTGTGAGACGTACAGCTAAAATGTTTTTTAGACCATACAGTAATTTTAAAAAGCTAAGGGCAGGTATTAAAATAAGGTAACTCTCTTTCTGTTTTTTCTAATTTTAGAGAAAATATTTCAAATTTAATTCCAGCTGAAAACGTATTTTAGGATTTAAGATGAAAGTAAAAATTAAATTCATATATAAATGACAAATGTTTGATGAAAAATTGGATATTACTATAGTATAAAAATCCAGATTACCTTTATTATTTTTAAGTTTTTGTGATTGATAAAATTGTTTATAAAAACACATTTTTTCGAAATATATTTATTTTAGATTAAAGCAATTTAAAATGAAAAAAAATCTTTACCTCTTTTTTAGAGAAATGAATAACAATGAAAGAAATATCAAATGTACTTTCTGATATTCATTCACTAAATTCAGATATTAATTTACTTAGAATGAAAAATATATATTACAATGAAGTAAATTACGTTTCTTTTGATGCATTAGAACATAAGTCATGTGAACTTTTTATTTAAGTTTTTAAAATGAAGATTCAATTAACATTGCTACTTTATTTGAATATATTTCTGGGTTTTCGCTTCTGTTAAATAAAGGCTATTAGTCAATAAATAATTTTGAACGTACAGATAAATCAGGAATTTATTTTCTTACATAAATCAGGAATTAACATAACATAAGTCAAGAATTTATTTTCTTCCGCAAAAGTTATTTCAATTTATATATTAAGCTAAATTAATTTTTTGTTGCTTTATTTTTTAATTTTTTTATTTAATAAGAAAGAAAGGACGTTAGATTTCATAAATAATTTTATCGCTTACTTGGTACAATATATTATGTACAGTTCAAAATGTAAGTCCCTTTTAAATGTAAGTCTATTAATACTCCATTTTTTACTTATCTGAATAATTTAAAACATCTTATGATTTTCGTAAAGTAATCAATTTATTTTTAAAATATTTCCTTTTCTCAGTGAAAATATAATTTACTGATTATCTTAAGCTACAACCTTTAAAAAAACATGGTCATAACTTCAAAAACGGATATTATTCTTAATAAGTTTCAATAATAAATCATAGTTTTAAAAAATAATTTCAATATTGAAAATTAATGTAAAGTTTTAGTCATTTATAGGATACTGGATTTTGAAATGTGAGACCAAAATGTAAATAAGAATCCATTAGCTTCCTTCTCGTAATTAATTAAAAGTAGTAACAGTAAATATAACCTAAATCTGATTTTTTCATGAATTACATAACTGCTTAAAATTCTTAGTCTGATATTACTTAGCAAAAAAATAAGTATTACTTTAGTGTTTTTTTTTTTTTTTTTAAATATGTAAATTTAAAACCCCTTAAAGGTTGGTTGGTTGGGTTTTGTGGCGCAAGGTCCAAAGAGGACAAGCTGCGCCAAAAATTAAGTTTTAAAGAAAATTGACATATTATAGACAAAACCCAAACTCAACTTTAAAAATTTAAAATACAAAAATTAATGTATATATTTATATAAAAAAACACCTTAAAGATTAAGAATATATATATATATATATATATATATATATATATATATATATATATA